>JAGDQP010057500.1:0-12735 GCA_022664845.1 Lepisma saccharinum | reverse complement strand
AAAGCTCTTCTTTGGATTGAATTTTTGTACGTCTGCAGTGTCTGAAATATTCTATCTTCCAATTGCCATTTCTTTTCGTTAAGTCTCGTAGCATTGCATCAACATCGTCATCCACTCTCACGGTATTGTTCTACGCAATCCTTCAAAAATTAAAGGTGTTCTGAATAACTGTTAAAGTGAATATTTGCCTTTTGTTCAAGATTCAAAATCATCATCCTTCTTAAATGTCTACGCCAAAGTAACCACAAAGTAAATTTAGATTGTAGATAATTATTTATCTGTCTGCAAATGTTCAGCGAGTTCACAAAACTAACGCTAGTTGGCTCAGCTATTTTCTAACATTCTGCCCTCTGGCGACATAAAAAGGAACTTCTTGTAAGTCTGTTCTTTTCATGCAACAAATAAAACTAGGGAGACTGTGAACTCTTCACGTAAGATTTAAACATTATACAAGAAATATCTATAAAGTGATTTATTTTGTAGTGATCAATCTTATAATACAGAAGTGTAACGTCTTGCTTGTGTATTAATAGCTGTGACGAGTTCACAATATTATTTTCATAACACATTCAACATCAGAAAATTACAAGGAAAAAACATTTTTCTTTATTGTAAAACGGATTCTTAATCTCATAGATGTTCAATCGTGTGTTGATACACTCATTTTTTAACTTATTAACTCACGTACACACACACACGCCCTCCTGTGACAACACGCACACATATAGATATGCATATAATGAGGCATGGCTTCCATGTAGATATGTGAGCCAGATATCTATTTCGCCCGCTCTTACTCCTCCACTGCCGTTGCAAATCACCTCACACCAGTAGTTTCCGGTTTTTCGCTATCGGGTGGGCACCATTGGCACCTGGAAGCAAAGCGTAATTCGTTTTACCAAGTGATTGACCCGCCAGCAGCGCTGTAGGTGGACGAACGTGTAATTAAGGGTTATTATAGATCATATCGCTTTATAAAACCCTACACTTATTATGTCCACAGCTAATGAGATGTGAACAATATAGCGAACGCTTGATGAGAAGTTATGACCTAATTATTAAAGAATATTGCATTCATTTGTTTTTCTCACCGCGCCCTTTTTCTTCTTTGTATCTTGCTTGTTAGCTCAATGCATATCGTTATTTTTAGTGGCGTCGCGTCTGATTTAAGTACTACGGGAAAGCTGTCTAATATGATATACGTTTTCTAGTTCTAAATTGACGAGCAGCTCGCCATAGGAAATTATAAACGGAAATTACGTCAGCACAGGGAATGACTCAAAACAAGGAATGGATAATTTTGAATTTCATAGAAATGAAAAATCTAACCTGACTAAATAACCCGCCTACGTTCGCTGACACTCGCTTTGTATACACTGTCAGTTGAGAGTGGATGAAATCTGGGAAATGACCATCAAAAGCCAGCAGTTATTTAAAAAAATCTAACCTGACTTAATAGTAAGGATCATCAAATGTCTTACTTCCTACGGTGTTGGAACACATATTCATTACAATGCAAAATAATGCAGTGTGATCAATGACTATTAGATAATTTGAAGTCACAAAGACAAAGATGGCATAATATTGCCAGATATAGAGAAGTTTAAATAATTCAGATAAAGTTAAAACACTGAGTAATAGTGCTTACATCAAATGTTGTTTCAGATGTCCAAAGTTATGGAAAAAACATACTTTAATAAATATTAGTAGATAATGGACATTTCCGTTTTCCCCGTCCTTATATATATTTTACAACTTGTTTGTGTACATCAGATTAAATAATATATCATGTTTTTTGAAATTTCAGCGCTATGGTTTTCCGTTACGCAGAAATATAGCATGAAATACTGATAATTCAATCTTCTACGTCATACAACGAAAATCATCCTCTGATTGGTTTGAGTTTCTCTCTATGTTACGTTCCTTATTCAGAAGTTTGAAGACGAAAAAACAAGAAAGAGAAAGAACATTCACATCATCACTTAACGAAATAATTAATGCACAAATCTGCAGAACACACTTCAATAAGTTAAAACACCAAAACATGTTTTTAATAACAGAAATTGCTCGAAACATTGACAGGGCTCAGTCTTAACTTGCAGTGCTCTTTTTATCGCTAGTTCGTATTAAATTTGATGTCTTGCCAATTTGGCGCGGTTGGTTAGCGCACGCAATTTTTTAACTTTTTATACTTTCACCTAAGGCTGTTCGAATCCTATCAAAGGCCGTGTTTTATTTTACTTCACGAAACTTCAATGTAAAAGTTTCAATTTACTTTTTTGTTTCTTACATGCTTTTATTATTATTTTTTACAATGACATGTTAAAACTATTCAATATATTCACGGTCTACAAGTAGTACGTTAAATTGTTAACAGATGGCAGTAAGGAGCACTATTAATTCATATGCTTTTAAGTTCTTGAAAAATGCTTCACTAGCGTTCATTAAAAAAAGAGTATACGATTGTCGACCGTAAAAACCCACATTTATTTACAGAAAACATAGGTAATTTGTTTTTAAATACAAGAGTTCTAAAGAGCATTATTAGAAGATATCCTATGATTTAATCACGAAAAAAGAGCTGCTATAAAATATATCAATATTTTAAAGAAATATTAAAAGTAAAAATCAATTTTAAATGAATAAAACGAACTAAATGACGTGTTAAGACATACAGAAACGCTATTCACCACTTATACTATTTCTTTCAATCCATTTTTGCTACTTCTTGTTAACAATACTAACAAATCAGATACCATCTGTATGTTGATGACAAGCATGGCGGCGACCGATTAAGCGCAAGACTGAGACTGTTTCGAAGCAAGTCTTTATAACTCTTGATAAATGCATCACAGAAAGAAAAGAAAATGTTTTTCGTAGTCTACTTTAACAAAAGATTTTTTTATTGCAATAAAAAAATACTACCGGAAATGTCCATTAATGTGCAAGAGTTGCTGGCGAAAAAGTGGTTTATTAGGAAAACTTTCTGTTCCTGCATGAGTTATCAATCACGGTCAAATAATACTATGGAGAAATGTACGGTTATTAGCGTCTATTGTATTGGTTGATTATTTGAAAACTGATTATCAAAAGTAGTTATCAGACTTACTGGAGAGCAAGAATCAAATTGTTTCTGAGGAGCTACCGAAATTGCATCGGTTAGATGTATTATGAATTTGCACGGCACAAAACGAATAGGGGATTTGCTCCTATAATTTTACAGATGACTAGTGATAGAAAGATACTGAGTCTTAAAACATTGTTTAATGTATTTTTTCTTTAACGACGGTGGTCTACCGTTACATAACTTTAAACCAGAGAGACTCGCTATTTTCTGGCATCGTTTAGCTGAAGATGAAGTAACACCAAAAACTCAACAAGCCAAGAAGAAAGGAGACAGTTACAGATTCATTTTGTGCCTCGGTGGGTCAGTGGCAGACCCCGCACTTCTGGTGTGTGGGGGGTCCCCGGTTCGATCCCAGCTCATACCTAGTGGTGGAAAAAAAATACCGTGTGTGTGGATATTCTCGGGATCCTTGCAATTGTTCCAATTTTCTTTATTCCATGCACCAATTCGCCCATCATTATCCGTTCGAGACTTGTTGCCTAAAGGCTTCGTTATAAGAATGTTAATGAAATTCAGACTCGTTATAAGAATCCTTGGTTTTAATTTATTAAAAATAATGGACAAATGACCATCAAAATTGTATTTTAGAAAGTGGGCTAGATTATTCTGTAGAGTATCTATCAAATTAATGAACTAATGCATAATTTGAAAATACTCGTTATTGATGGGAAATTTGAAATCCTGGTCTATTATACCGTCTTAAGATACGACCTTTAAATATCTCGGCTAAAATAATTAGCTCCAAAATCTGAAACAGTTTATTTTATAAGTATTAGATAGATCGCGCTTTCAAAATTTCAGAATTGCTCTTCATTTGTTCTGTATTTGAAAAAAGATAGGAGTTGTGAGTACCAATGTATCTTTAGATGAGGGCCCCTAAATTATTACTTTTAAAAAATGTATATATATTATGATTGGCTTATTTTAAACTTTGAATATAAGTTTTGTGTGTCTGTGTGTGTGTGTGTGTGTGTGAGAGAGAGAGAGAGAGAGATCTTTCTTTCGTTTTCTTATGTGCTTTCTAGAACAACTCAGTGAACTTCATAAAAAAAAGAGTACGTTGAAAGAAATGAAAGTTATTTGATGATCCAATAAAATTCTTCGTGTTTTTACTTTCGATATTTTTACAAACTGTTTTTGTGGGTGATGATGTAGATGAAAATAAATACGATAATAAATTAGGAAATTTAACTGCAGTATCCCGTATAAATGCATGCAGTAAAAAGGATAAAACATACACCAGATATATGAAAATGTACTAGCAAAAGATATAAAGACCGAAGTCAAGAGGGGGCAAGTGCCCCCCCTTGCCGACGCCCTTGATGTCATCTTTATCTTTTCGTATGTTTTATCATATTTGGTGTATTTCCATTGTAAATTGGTTTGTTATGTTTGTGTTTGCGTGTCAATATACAATCTACGATATTGGAACGCGTTGAATTTGTATCTAGCTGAAGACAATAGTCATGAATCTTTTGATAAAGAGTACTAATAAAACCAGTAGTACCAATTGGTATTAATTTATAAGATAGCATTCTAACTTTTAGATTGCTGCAAATAACTTTGATGGATTATTAGCGATCTGTGACAATTTTCAAACACACATTGATTGGTTCGACACTATATAGATGGCATTTTCTTTTATTTTTTGCGTATTTAATTCTTTGAAGCGTAACTCTTACGGTACAAAAGATTCTATGAAAACGTCACACATGTATAGAAGGTATCGAATCGTTGTACATAATTCATCATTGTAGTGGTAAATTGCTTCACAAGATTTCTTGGTATCGTCTTCCACTCACGGCGCTCCGAACAGGGAAAGTGAGTTACTTTGCCATCGTTGTGGTCGTCGAAGCCCACTGAGGATCTCGAACTCATGATACATTGCTGATCTACAATTCATGTTACCACTACAAGCGACACAGTGTAAACCGATGATTAGTTTCACCTCTTAGTTTAAGCGAAAACACACTCATATAGTCTCTCCCAATAAATTTAAGAGTGGGATTCAATTGCAGTTAGCATGAAAACCGTAAGGGGTATCTGTGTGAACTTGAGGTCGTTCTTCTTCTGAATTAGTTTACAATTGAATGTTCATTTGTAGTTGATAGTTCTCGAGATTGTTAGTTAAAGAATTATCTAAAATTTTATGCTCGATTGTAAAGACATAGACGTAGGTTAGACCATGGTTTTAGGTTAAACTGATGCATTCCAAATTGATGTATAGTCTAACTTAGAATATGTATAAACTCCGTCTTTGCAATCGTACCATAGGATTCTAAACACACAGACATTTGTATATATATCTATATCCTGTGTATTTAGAAGGAAACGTATAACATAGGTAAATATGCTAAAATATTTCAAAACGTCACAAACATATAAAACAGCCTGAATGAATACGTGTTTTAAGACTTCCACGACATTACTTACTTACTCCATGGCTTACGGAACTCGAAAGTTTATCGCGGCAGTTCACCATAGGATTCCATCCCGCCCAAGATCAAGCTAGTTTTCATCAGAAACACTTCCTCCTCGAAGATTCCTTCTCATATTGTCCTCCCAACGACGTTTCGGTTTTCCCAACTGTCTCTTTTCCTTCGGCTTTCCAACCAAGGTGAAGAATACCTTCGTTTTCCCCCGATCTGAGCCTGCCCCACCTTAGTCATTGCAAATTTCAATATTTTTACAACATCGGGGGAGTCGTACAGTCTGCGGAGTTTTTCGTTATGCAGTCTTCTCCATTCTCTAGTCACCTCGCCCCATTTTTGTCCGTATATCTTTCTCAAGACTTTACACACTTGTGAGCATAGAGTCGGGCCTCTGAACAATTTATTGATTATTATTAATATTCATTTTGAAGCAAACGATAAGGAAATTGTGTTAATTGTATAACTTTCAAATAATTGCTTAATTTAGTTAATTCAAGTGCTCTATTTTATTAATCCAGTTTTGTTCTTTAATATTTCTCCGAAAGAAATAATTATTATTAAATCAAGCAATCTAGCTGAGTGGCTCACGATGAATCAGTTCTTAAGATGGTAGTTATGTTGATGCCTGAATTCTAAAGTTTGGGATGTGAATTCTACCACCATTAGCACCAAACACTATGATAGGGAGCCCCTGTGACTCTCCGGTTAGTATTTGGTGAAGTCAACATTTTGAATGAGTCACGTTCCGAGAATCTGAAACGTCATCGCCCAAGCGAGCTTACGTTGAGAGAAGTCAAAAGAGGGGACCAAAACTCTCGGGATTCTGTCATATCAAATTACCAGGTCACTGGAGAGACATTCCGTTGAATTAATATTGGAACTGGGCCCAGAAGAAAGAGTGCGTGAGTTCCGGACGAAAGGGATATCCCGGCAGTTACATGCGAAAGTAATATTGGAAGGTAAGCATTAATTCAAATCCAACAGCCAAGTTAATCAACGGGCGTATCCTAGTAATAGCTGTGACCCGCAATTCAAGATAGTTAGGCCGGTTGCATACATATCAGTCATTTTATTCATTTCCATGTTTTGTTAATAAAATTTTAGTTTGTCGAGTTCGTACTGATTTAATTCGCATTTTAATAATTACCTGTTTAGTGTTTCGTAACTGTAATTTAATGTGGAGGGGGTGAGTTGTTAGTGATGTTCACGTCTCTAACGAGAAAGTAATTTCTATTTTTGTTAAAGGCTCTTTCCTGCTCAGAGAGTCTTGCACCGTTATCGTAAGAAAATCAGATAGTTTTGACATAAAGTTTGAGCAGGAGATATTCAAGATTAGTTACTTAAAAACCTAAAGAAGTTACTAATAAAGAGCACCTACTAACACACTAAATTAATAGAGCATAATCACTCTTTTAGAGCGGAAAGTTCGACCACTCTTTTTTTAGAGCGAAATTTTCAATCGAAAAGAGTAATTTAAAAACAAATGCTCTCGCTTTGTATAAAAAATGTGCACTTTCTACATGGAATTCCGTTCTTTTGTATGTAATTTATTTTTTAAAACTTAAAAGAGTGATTTCTCGTTTTTTAGAGTGGTTCATTCTTCAATTTCTCATCTTATTAGAGTGGTTTATTTCTAATATTTTTAGAGCGGTTTTCAATGCATCAAGGGCCATGGCTATTAGTCGACTTTATTCTCCACCATTTGTAACTGCGAAGGTTATCAAAAGACTAAGATATACTGTGAAATTTATAGCGCTGCGTTTAGTTAAATCCGAAGCTTCATCACATAAAATAAACAACGATGTATGTGTCACATGCATTTAATTTAGAGTTTTCTTTTCTAGCCCAGAGACTATAAGAGCATAGACAAAGGAAACTATCATACATTCATCTTTTATCCCCATTTTGTTTGCTGATGCCGAAGAGTAAGAATATTTTGAGATGATGAAATAGAAACGCCTTGAAAATGGATGATTATTGAATCTGAACTTTAAACTTATACAAGATAGGAAAATGGAATATGATTTTTGAAACGTTGAAAGTATAATGTTATATTTATTTTTGCGACTTGGGATTGACAGTAGCTGTTACAAGATGCTTCAGAACGTGAACGAATAATATGGTGTGATAGATATAGCCAATCTTTTGTGCGTGCTTTTATGTGTTGTATGTAATCGCCTTTTGGCATTGCTAAACTACTGACCTATGTAGATATTTTGATGGTCTAACGGGTAACTAGTATGATTACGATTGGGAACAAGTACGGTTTAGTTCATACAATATCTAGTGTTTGGATTTAGACTTGGATTTATAAGTATTTGTACAAAGGAAGGATCGCATACAATATTTGGATTTACGCATTCGTTGGAATTAGAGCATACTCTGCTTGCGTTTAGAATATACCTTTTAATAAGATGTAACAAAATGGCGTGCGTGGGTTGATGACATCTTATGGGAAAGAGGTAACAGGAATTACCCCCAAAATTGAGATCATCCTTTTAAGGAGCTACAGAGTTGCTCTCTTGGAATTTGCAAGGAGGTCGCCATCTTGTTTGTCACTCAACTGGCTTGTTACATAATACGTGCTTTGTAAATGAAGCTTCAAAACCACTGTTCGCAAGCTCCTATCGTGGTTCAGTGAATAGAGTTGTTGAGCAGAAAACCCAGATTCGAATCCTAGCAGATGTAAGATTTTCTTTTCGAAAATGCATTACCGTATTGAAATAAGTTCTCTTGATATTTTTTTTAGATTAGGTTAAATTAGTAGTAACCATGGGTTAGGTCAGGTTCGATTGTGTCTTTTCACACATGCAGTTCACAAATTCCAATCGCGAGACGCTCGTTTAAAGAGCATTCTAGAAACATTCCACATTCTTGTATTCAATACATCGATATTTATTCAATTCGTCTGCAATATCAATGTTTAATATCAAAATTACCACTGCTCTAGGTAGACTATTGTTCAATACATGCAGAGAGAGGCATTTTTGTCGGCAAAATTTCACACACACGGATCCATAAAGGTTCATACGCAACACACATACACGCACGCAAGCATAGAGACAGCAGAAGAGGAGGGGGCAAGGAAGAAAAAAAACATTCCCAGAACAAACGAAATCATAATAAAAAGGTCGTACTCAATGATTAAACACGCTGTCTTAGCAGTCTAGACCACCGAAGATGATCACGCGAAAATATTTTTTTGTCCGCTTTCTGATCTGGGAAGAATTTCATGCAGTGCGTGCGATGAAAAACAAGTTTTGTTCCTAACGACATTTTCAGCGAATCACACATGTTTCAACATGAAATCCCCTCTTCCCCTTCACTCATCGCTGTGTGTAAATATCTCTAATATCCCCACCAACACTGTCCCAACCTCCTGTTTTAGTGAGTGTTATATATCTCTGGCGGAACATTCAAAAAGATTGCAAAAAAAAGGAACATTTTTCGTTACAAAATCTTTTATATATGTTATAATTCCTTCTCGTATTATTATTAGTATTTTTACTGTTTTAACGGTGAAGTTAAACAAATGACGAACGTAATAATGATGACAAGAACATTAGCAAATTAAACAAAAGAAAACAAAACCAAGTGAACATCTAATAACCTGTGTAGTAGAATGTTTCACAAATCAGAACAAAAGATGCTCGTTCTGACATTCTATGGTCGTTCTGCTTTATTTTTATTTTTATTTTTATAGTGGTTATTCTTTTAATGTTTCCATCGTTTGGGGCTATATCTTCTGTTTTTTCCTTCATTCTTTTCGGTTGAGGTTGTCTGCTAACTATTTGTCACCTTGTTTCATGTTTTATCGTCTATCAGCACTCTAAAAGTATACCCAAAATTACAGTCGCTGAAGTTTCCACGCAAAAGAAACAAAACTACTATTTTTTTTTGTCTTTGATATTTTGACCCACCCCCTTCCACTACCAATATTTAAAATCTAGGTTC
This sequence comes from Lepisma saccharinum, assembly GCA_022664845.1. NCBI lineage: Eukaryota > Metazoa > Arthropoda > Insecta > Zygentoma > Lepismatidae > Lepisma > Lepisma saccharinum. The sequence goes on along the minus strand of JAGDQP010057500.1, from coordinate 3,222 downwards.
GTACTTAGGACCATGGATGTAAATACGGTAGACGGATTGACTTGCCCAATACAATTAAGCTGGGTGAACTTGACGCCGGTTTTCAATTAATTGTACTTGGTGAATGGGGATTAACTTGCGTCTTATTGGTTAGCCTATGCCTGGGTATGTGGAAGCAAAGAATGGAGGAAGATCTAGCTAAGGAACAGAGGAGGAAGATTGGAAAATTTTAAATATGGTATTGTACGGAACGTGATATTCAGCTGTTTCTTTTAATCAATTGTGCTGGCTTCAATGTCGGGTCGCTAGAAATAGATCCGTCTCCCGTATTTAGATCCATGCTTCATGACGAGATGGTTCCGACCAAATGGGCCATTTTAACCAGTCAATACAAGTATAATTATGTGAATTAGGACTGATTTTCATGAAAGTTTGCGTTGCTTGCTATTTGAGTGAGTAGCCAATTGAAACACTAGCTTTATTTTAATGTAAGTGTAGCATGTGTTTCAATTGGCTATTCACCCAAATCGCAAGCAACGCTAACTTCCATGAGAATCAGCCCTTAGCTATAAAAGTGTATAAGTAAAGAGTATAGCCTGTAATCCGAGTTAGTTTGTAATCCGGATTAAGCGAAGGTGGATGTCAAAATCGGGTAATAAGTCAAATCAAGGAAGAAGTGACAAATCTGCTAAGAGTTGGGATTTTGTCCTTATGACGTCAAGAAGGATAAGTGGGGAAGATGGAAGAGAAGGAATTTGTGTATAATGAAGAAAATGTATAAATGGAAAAAAGTGTAATAAATATGGAATGTGTATATGTATGTGATATGTAGTGTAAAATATATGCTCGTGTAGTGTATTTCTGTAGCACTAAGTTCATTTACACACCCTCTACACACCCTCTACACCACATTATCACTTTGAACGGAGCACCAAATTGTCGATGTTCACTGAACGCAGTCTATCACCGAATCCGGTTATTACTTAGATAATCTTTGTGATGTTGCTACACTTCACTTAAAACTGAACATAATACTGGGAGACTAATTTTAATGCTCTAGCACACATTTATCCTGATTAATGCGAAATTATGTTTTCACACTTTTCGTAATTTCCACCTCCCCTGCTTCTCAGTCGCGGAACTGAGATGGCCACCATCAGTTTTCTGACTGTACACACTACCATCTGAATAAAATGACCAGTACTCTGAATATTCCTTCACCAAACTGCACACGGAATCAAATAAGTAAATCCCGCACTATCGCTCAGTTTCAACGTGTCGGATCGGATCGGGTTGAGCCTCAACTTGATCCTACCCGTTAACCGAATACTTCGACCCGATTCGTAAATGAATAGGTTCGATCCGACTTGTGACCCGAGTAGGTCTGATCCGACTTATAACACAAGTGCATCTGACCCGACCTGATCCGTGATTCGAGTAGTCTGATCCGACCCGACCTGTGACTCAAGTTGATCTAACGCGACCTTAACTGTGGCTCGAGTTGGTATAACACGACGTGACTTGTTTTAGAACACTCTCTGTAGTGTGTATAGTAAACGATCGGCAGAAAATTGTACCTATAGACAGTTGTAACTGTAGACAATGCATTATTACGAACACCAGAACTAAAGATGAAGAAATTAGTGAAATATCCGAGTCAGAGCTGAAACGGGTCACCGGGTCTAGACTTTGGACCCGGTCTGACATGGTGACCCGTTTAATACTTGTTAACCCACAGGACACAGCCGAGATTTTAAATTTTCCTTGCGTTTTAACAATGTTTCTTTTAGGGGTGACCATGACCGGATATGTTTTGCTCATAGTACCAAAAATACAACCCGAAAATTCCCAGTTAATTATATTTCCCAGACCGGGTGAATCGGGTCATCCAGATCAAGTTTCACATCGGGGCACCAGGTCATCTATCTTTGGGTCAGACCGGGTCACCAAAAATGACCTGGTTTCAGATCTGATCCGAGTACGAGAGGTACAAAATTAACTACAGTTTACGTATTCTAAAAATACCATATAGAAATGTTATATGATCAGCAGATTGAAAATAACCGTAGTAAATCAAGGCTTCAAATCTGAAATTAGTTTCATTTCATCTGATCTCGTCAAAGGCGCTGGCCTCGAATGGGTAAAAGGATGAAAGGGTGGGCGGACGGACAAATGGACGAAACAAAATTAAAAGATCCCGTCCCCCGCCAATGAAAAACTTGAGACCGGTAAAATCAGAGCTGGGGTTTTATAGTAAACCGAAACCTAGTTTTAATTATAAAAACCCACTTTTTATATACAATTTCTTTTGGATCGTTTTCAGGAAAACCAAACCCCATGCCACCACAAGAAACTTTTCTTTTGTGTGCAAGTTTTCATCTGTAACTGACACCGTATTTATGCCAGTTCTCTTGACTGGCGATTCTCCAACGGTTACCACCAGGCAAATGCCGGAATAGTTCTTTGCGTGAAGGTCCTGTACGTTACGTTCCACATCCTCATTTCCGTAAGATAAGTTCGTAGATGGACGGTGTCTTTTACTCTCATGGTGGACCATAGACCGTAGATGTCAAATTAGCTGAAGTATATAACATAAATAATATTATTATACTTTAGGCCCTTTTTGAAATCCATATGACCAGTCCCCGTGGTGCAGTTGTTACATGTGCGGACTTTGAACAGTCTTGAAAGGGCACGTTCGTTACAGTCCTGTTGCTGCTATAGTGATAAAGCTTCTGCAAGACTTCAGTTTTAACACGTGGTTAGGGGCCGGCCGGGTGGCCGAGCTGTCTGCGGCGGTAGGCCATTGGGTCGAAGGTCCCGTGTTCGAGTCCCGGAAGGGGCATGGGTGTGGATTTTAACAACTAAAGGCGAATCGTGACGGGCCGCAGTCCAAAGTTACTAGACTGGACCATATAAAAATAAAGTTTACCAAAAATTTGTGTGCTTAGGGCAGAGGCCTATGCCCCGTCCTTCCCCCACCGCGAGAGAATACCCAAAGCTAGAGGTCGATTCGGCCATTAAGAGCTACGGTGAAGAGCCCTCGTAGAAGGGTCGCTCCCTCTCGCATTACGGGGTTTCGCGTCATTGCAGTTACCGCCCTTGGTTACGGGTTCATGTCCTGTGGAGGTCCATTGAACCGAGCAGAAATAAAACTGTACCACTTTCACTGACTTGATGACGTGGACATAGGTAACCTGGTCCGTAACTTAATCCGATTAAGGGTCAGTTCTACAATCGACC
>JAGDQP010057498.1:0-12736 GCA_022664845.1 Lepisma saccharinum | reverse complement strand
GACGAAGGAATTTGTCGCTAGTATTTCTTAACGTTCAAGCTGTATATGCTAGCCTGGCAGAACTAGAAATTAGCATCTGACAACAGATTTCAAGCTTGATATTAGCAGATCATCTTGCCCAGTTCGCTTCGGATAGAACGTTGGTTACTTGGCTGAAATTTGGGAAAACGTAAATGAAAAGACTGCTTTGGGGGAAATGGCACGTCAGCAACACAAAATAGATATGGACAGAGGTCACGCTCCTAATGCCAAAAGCTCTGTGTACATCCAGAAAGCATATTTTGTCAGGAAGAAGTGTGCTGTTGAACATGGTCAGATGATGAAAATACACCATGGAGAACACACAATCGCGAGTGAATTTTCTTTATGAATTCAAACTGGGTCATTTCACATTGTAAGCCACAGTAAACGAATAACACGGTGTTTGGGACAGGAATGGCGAATGAAAATACCAGTCACCGTTAGTCTGTCAAATTTTGTTCTGGTGACAATATTACAAACCGAGCCCCGTTGGCACCGATAAACATCATGTTCGGATGAGCTTCTCAGAAAAACAGTGTCGGATGATCTTCTCAGAAACAAAGCGGGAGCAGACCTTCGCACAAGTGTTAGTGCCATTGCAGTCATACACCATACCACTGTCAGTCAGCATCACCATGCGATCGGTAAGATGGATACGTTTGACTCATGGATGACACATGAATTGATACTGGTTGACAAGAATCACCGTCTCGAGGTGAGCAGTCGGTGAATGTAAGAAATAAGCGGGAAGGTTTCCTACATCAGATCGTCAATTCAAATGACAAGTGGATCCGGTTTCACAATGATCAGAACATTCAGAACAGTGTCCTAACCCACTCTCAGTCCACGGAAGATATTGTAGTTGGTATGGTGGTCGATGGTGGGAGTAATCCATCATGTTTCTCTCAGGGGATGTGAAACCATCACTGCAGATGGTTACAGTGCTGAACTCCATGAAATGCACACCAAACTTGTCCACAGGCATCTCACAATAGTCAACATACATTGTGTCCTCATGTTGCATGATAAATCTCGCCAATGCATCTCTCAAAGAACGGTCCATGAGTTTCAGTATGGAACGCTTCCATATCTGTCGTTTACCGAATCTCTCTCTCTCCCACTGACTACAACCTCTTGAGGCATCTCGATCACTTCTTGGTAAGGAAGACTTTCCCTGATTATCAGGTGGTGCAACACGCAGTTGAGGATTTCTTCGCATCGCAGACCCCAGGCTCCTTTTGCCACGGAATACAATCGTTGTATGAGCGATGGCAACAGTGTATGTCTACAGACGGCAACTAATTTAATTAACTAGGTAATGTACTTTTCATTTGTTTTAGCCTTTGGCAGTTGCACCTGGGGCAGACATTTCATTTGCACCAACCCAGTAATATTGCCAGTAAGGAAGAACAAATATACATTCTCAAAATCGTTTCTCTTTGAATGTCCTAGTGTTTGAACTTTGTTAAGCGGTACAATTAAATCAATGTTTGTGAGAACTGTGTCTAAATCGTTATATAAATGCCACTATCCAATGTCTTGTTTCACTGCTAATATTGTTAATGTATAATATGTTATGCCTGATTAAAATGTACTCCTGGTATGATGTTTGTCAGCGTAATTAGATAATTCTGAAAGAACAAAACAAATATATTTTAAAGAAGCAAAGATAATTAACATTTGATTATTTAGGCCTTTAAATATCTGGAAATTATAATACGCGTATTTTCTAACTAAGATATTTAATAGCCTGTTAGGTTATTGTTGAAATTTGTATCAAAAATGTTAAGAAAATGCAACAATGAGTTTCATGTAAAACAATAGAAGTGCGTGTATCCTTGATACAGAAATCATTGGAACTTTAACAGCTACTATAACAATTTGGTACAAAGTGCTACAAAAAACTCCCTTGGATGATTATAAATATTTTTAATCAAGGTTGTACTATATGCTCCTGTCATCTCTGCTCGTGCTTGATTTGTGAGTACTTTACCGACCCTAGTTTCTCCCATTAGGGGACTTTCATGTTATTATACTTGCATTTTAATTTTTTTATACTACTTAGCCACAGTGTTCCTAATTGATAAGTCTGCTTATATATATATAACCGTAGGATTTGTGAGAAATTGCCTTATTATATTTGTTGTGCGATTTTTGTAAAATTGTGCTGGTCGTTTTTCTGAATGGTGCCGTCATGTTAGATTTACATCGTGGTTTAACTGTAAAGTGTCCCATCTTTGAAATTTCGATTTGTGCTTTATTTAAAGATAATCTGTTTATTATTATTATTATTATTATTCTAATTTGAAGGTAATCTTTCTCTAATCACTTTCATTGATAGGTAACGTCGTGGTTTCAGTTATGATATTTTGTATGAATATTACGCTTATATATTAGTGTTCTTTATTGCCCAGTACCTAAAATTTAATTACCATTTTAACATTTGTATAATAATAAATGTTCTGTTATTTGCTCCAAACTTGTCTTTAAAATAAGGATTCTCAAAATTGTCGTCATTCTTAGTACGTTTTGAGTATGATACACATAGTTGATGGGTTTTAATTATTTTTACTGGTTCAGGTCAAAACCCCTGGCTTGTTTGAACGATGAATCGAAAAAAAATAGTCAAAGGATTTAATATATCATTTTCCGAGATTTACTCTAATAAAATATTAGATGGTTTTAGGTGATGGTGTTACTTTGAAGAATCATGCAAACAGGAAATAAGTATATACCCTTATTCCGGACAAAGATGCTTTAATAGTAGTGGAGTTCCCATAAGATTATGACTACTCCTATCTATGACAGAACATCTTGGAAACGGGACCGCGGTGGTTCAATGGTTAGAGCGCTCACCTCTTGCACTTGTGTTCGTCGGTTCAAATCCTGCTCGTGTCATGTGAGCTTTGTAGTGAAAAACCACCACGTATTTGTGTTTTCTTGGCGTTCTCCCGATTCCTCCCACTTTCTTCATTCCACCATTCATCCCATCATCATCCATCCGGCCTGAGCCAAAGAAATTGTTACAAGGTTGGATATTTTAACAACATAGAAAATGCGAGATGTTTTGTCTGATCTTTCTTAACTCTCAACTAAAGTTTCTAAACTTTAACATATGGAAAGTTTTCGAGAAAGATTTTAGTTTCACAACAGTGCAAGGTTTGTGTGAAAGAACACAAAACTTGGTTAAAGCAAAAATTCCGTGGCTTAAAGTGAGAGAGCTCGAGTACCATTTGCTAAAGAAGAAATAATCATACGAACTAACTTCTGGGAATTTGAGTTACATGATACAACATTTGTCAAGGCCATTTGAGAAATAATCTTCGATTAGTCGGCAGGAAAGAAACAATAGTGTATATATTAGAGAAATAATTTGTATACATAGGTAAGTGGACATTACAACGGTTTGGTATCTAATTAGATTAGCAAAACGTATTCAATGCGTATGCTAATTTAAGTGCCTTGAAATACGATAATAATAAATCAGTATATTCCAAATACAACGCATAACCGTCACTAAAGTTAACCCATAGATCATAAACAATATCACTAGCACTGTATTTATCGAAAGAAAGTGTAGAAAATCCATTTCAATCCATTGGTTATTTCCTGAAGGTATGTATAGGAAGTAGCTTTGAATTATCAACTACTCTAACAGCAGGAACCCTTTATTTTAGAATATGAATCATTTGAGGTGATTCAGATCAAGATAACACAGTAACCTTGCAACAAATTTGTACGAAATTTGACATTGGAAATCTCTGTCAAGTACAAGATTGAAGCCTTGCAATGCCGAACTTGTTTTAAATTCAATGAACGGATTTGCTACAAACTTTGCACACCAAAATTGTTACTAACCTTTCATTTAAAACATTGGTAGACCAACATCGAACCTGTGGCAACAAACAGACTTCCACTGTCTGCAGTGAGTTTCGAAGCTAAAATCTTCAGATTTCTTTGTTGTTCGTCACTCTACCCTACTCCACGGTGGTTCTCCTGAATGGAGTACATTTTACTTGTCCTTTTATGTTACGAAGACAGTTTCTGAAATAAAGGTTCACATGTAGGCTTAAATTCAAAACTGGGAAAACTTATTGATTCTGTGTCATGAAGAAGGCTGGTTCTTTGATTTTTCACAAGCGAGTAACCTCAGAAGAATCATAATTATGTGTACTTTACTGTTCAGGTTGATGCCATTTCTCAAACAAACTGGCTGCCAATTTCCCAGGTAGCACGCTAATTTATACCAAGTTTGGACCTGCCTTGAGTTTTCCTTACAGTGATAAAGTAACAGTGATTTTCATGGCAGATTACTAACTGGAAGGACGGGGTTCCACAAAAAATATCTTCCTTTTTTCTCACTTATAGATATTTGCTCCCCCTTTCCTTCCTTTTATATTTTTCAACATTTTACACATTTCAAATTTGTCGAAAGTAAGTTAAACAATTGAGGTTAGATAAATACTATTTTCATGCATTTTATACAATACAAAGACCAAAAACGCAACATGACATCGACCTGAGCAGTAAAGTATACACATCATGATGATTTTCTTGAGGGGGTTCGCTTGTGAAAAATCAACTAAGTACGCTTCGTAGTTCTAAAACAGGATTAATAAGATTTCCTAGTTTCGAATTTCGCCTTATATAACCTATCCACGCATTTATTTCAGAAACTATCTTCGTATCATAAAAGGACTAGTAAAGTGTAAGACATGCAGGAGTGGCGGAACAGAGAAGTGGTTAGATTGATGAACAACACACACAACTGAAGATTCTAGGTTCAAACCCAGCCCAGACAGTTGAGTTTTTCCGCCACTGGCTTGATGTTTAACAAGAAAGGTTTGTTGCAAGTTCTGCTTGAAAGGTTTGTAGCAGCATTGTTCCCTGCCAACTAGCAACTTTGCTGCAAGATTATAGCATCACATCGCTTAAATTGATCTATTGGATACGGCTTTGAGCGTAATTTGCAAAGTCGGCATCGTTGACGCCATTATTTGTCGAAATACAACGTCATTTGTGACGAAACCACTGAAACTTTCAGTGGCTGTAGCTCCGAAGTAAGGGGATTTCGGAATGCGTTTAAAAAAAACTTGTTTTGATGAGGAAAAAAACACCTTTCGAAGTAAGCACCATTATTTCGAGAACACACTGTATATATGTCTAAGTGTGCTAGTTTACTTTAATCCAATACATTCATGAAATTACATTTACGCTTAAATTCAAAATTCTTGGATATATTATCTTGTTACTGTAACTTGACGCTAATAAACAGCTACCGTTAAAATTGTGAAGAGCAATTTTTAATTTGCACTAAATATCAAACATCGAATTCTCATCGCAAAAGTATTATAATTATTGACGGTGTAGTACACATACTTTCAATTGATACCTCTTTACTCTCTCATTTAACCTTTTTGCACGCTTACAAATAATGAAAAACACGTTATATTTGCAGTTATTATAACGTCTGGTAACACTTTTATGTTCATTTACATTGAATTGCAAACAAACAACAATAGTGGTGAGAAGAGGAGCGTTGTAAGAGTTAGTTATTTTTAACCAGGTTACTATGTAATTTTAGCCTAATTTATTATATATTACTTCTATTTAATTGAAAGCTAAATATGCATACAGCAACAATGCGAAAGTAGCATAAAGCGTATTGAGAAAAAAAAATCATACATCATACATGTGAAGCACAATACCAGATTTTAGTGTTTCGGATTTGCAATTACAATGTTAACCATAATACTTCATCCCGATATTCCATATGTTATCGATATTTTTTAACATTATATACATAAATCATCCCTGATTCTTCACTGTCGATTTGGAATATGAAAAATCCAGAGATCAGGTAAAAACTGGATGGTTACGTTCTTCACTGTTTATATATTTAATGCAATTTTTTAAATATTATTTAACATCAGTTAATGAAGCTGTTTTAAGTCTCCCCAGTTTATGGTTATATTGTCTTCAGTCATCTCAGAGGCAGGGGATATGATTAGAAGTGTAATGTAGCCTGTTTCGTATATCAAGGACAACGTTGCACCTTAAAATGTTACCGGTTGACAACGTTTCTATTTCTCCTCTATAAAAGATTTTTCACTTTTACTTTTAAAATAACAGCACAATTGCAAAGATGGACGATATTGGTCACTTAAAGGAAATAACAGATCGTGGAAAGGATATGCATACAATTATTTAATACGCATTACATTTAGTTTAGGTCTCCTGTAAAATTTAGATTCGTTGTGCACAACGTTGCTAGTATTAGCTGTTCATTTTAAGTAAAGGGCGATCTTAATTGATGGAATAATATACTCTGTTTAATCGTATTCATAATAGGTGATTGAAAATCAAAATTAAATAGAACATTAGAAGATCCACACCAGGATAATACTCGAGCCAAGCACGTTGTGTTTCGTAGCCCTTTTAGTCATACCTGTTTCATAAACTTGTGACATTTGTGAAATATTAGCCTGTTTCTAGCGAAATATTTCTGCATACTCGAAGCACTCAACAGTAAACGGAATATTTGTTGTTGTGATACAAAGTATTTCGCACTAGGACTACTTACAAAAGTCTTGTCCCGTTTTATTAATATTTCTTAAACTATAATAATTATTCTTTGTTTACCAAAGTAAAATATGTTAAATCGTATTGATTTATAAATTTACTACTACCGCGCATTCATCTCCCGTTTAGTGCCGTTTAAAATAAATTTAAGAATACAAACTTACAATTGTTGAATTTGCCAAAAAAAAGTTTAAAAAAATGAAAGTATTTATATATTTAGATTGAGAAACAAACCAAATGTCTTCTTCCTATCTAAAGCTATAGGCATACTAAATACTTCATAATAATATCACACCACTTTAGGAGCAACAGATAGGAGAAGGACCTGGAGCAGGTACACAATTAAATTCATTTATCTTTAGATAGAAGCAACTTCATCCAGGCTTCCGATACTTATTAAGAGATAATTCATTTTCGTTCAGGATGCATTATATGTTTCCTGAATTCCTTATATTTCCCAGTTGCTACCCTTTCGCTTTTACACAAATATCCTCCGAGGTGTCTGGACCGATTATCACTAATTTTTCTACAGTGATACTGCTCATACTGGAGCAGGTTATAAAATTTTAGATTAGTGAAAAGTTGTATATTTTCAATGGCAATGCTATTTTATTTAAAAGAACAGTTTTCACGTATTAAGAGCAGCTGCATACATGCATTCCAAAATGAGTATTCTGATAGACTGGATAACTTTAATCGTGATTGAATTTTCAACTTACTATAGCTTTCATGGTAACGAGACAATTACGGTATTTAAAAAAAGAACGCATCCATATCTCACCGTTATAATTCCAAAACTCTTTACCAAATTTGGAATAATGATATAGGGAGAAGTTCCGTAATGCATTAGCCATATAAGAATCCTAACACATTTACGGTTTCAATGGTAAGGCACACATTTGATCGTTATCCAAGAACAGTAATTCCAATTTCAGCCAAATGAGATATGTTTGTGTTGGAAAATACTCGTAAGATGTTCAGCACATTAAACTAGGACAACATTAACTGTTTCTATTGATAAATTAATGTTTAGGAGAAATGATTATTAAAGACATATTTGAGAATTTCGTAAGAATGATTTATATTCTTACGAAATGCAAGAATATGCCTTATGATTTATATTCTTACGATTTATTTTCTGATTGAAGGCAAATTTTGTATAGAGATCAAGGGATATATTTTTAACATCAGAGTCTTAAAACATTTAAAATTTTCTTGGTATTCAACTATAATCACATATTCCGAGATCATGTAGTCATGACTGATCTGATTTCAGCTTAACTTGATATAGCTAACTAACTCTACCTAACTCTATGGTTTATCGAACTCGAAAATATATCGGAATAACAAATGTTCGATTTTGGATTCTTTAGCAGGCGAAATCAAGCCACTTTCCATCACGAAGACACTTCCCAAAGATTTTGTCTAATATTATCCTCCTCACGACGTTTCTGTCTTCCCAATGTTCTCTTGCTCTTCGGCTTTCCAACCAAGATAGAATCTAATCTTAATGTTTTTCCATCCGAGCTACATGGCCTGCCCATTTTAGTCATAGCTATTTTATTATTCTTTCTAACATCTGGTGAATCGTACAGCCCGTGGAGCTCTGTATTATGCAGTGTCCTGTATTCTCCAGTCTCATCATGTTCCGTTTAGGCCCGAATATCTTTTCCAGAACCATATTTTCAAACACACGTAATTTATGTTCATCTGCTTGGGTCGAACTCCAACGTTCCCAACCGTAAATTATTACCGACAAAAAACCGTTCTGTATATTTTCAATTTCATTATTTTTTATTTTAATCGTAAGGTTGTGAGTTTCTGGACTGAATAGGGCCTAATTGTCCGTTACTAAGCGATTTTTGTTTACTTTCGTGGCCTCATTTTGGCTTGATACTTATTCTCCCAACTATATCAATTTGTATACCCTCTCTATGGTCTCCTTACGAATTATAAGGTTTCAATCCGGTGCAAATCTCGAAACTATCCAACACTGTATCACCTATGTGTACTCTGTTTATGAGGTCGTTGGGACATATTCTCACTAGCTGAACAAGTGTTTCTTTTTCGGATCAGAATATTGTATAACTTTTCGCTTTTGATGGAATCGTATGCTTTCTTAAGTTCAATGAATACCTCATGAAGAAGGCCGTTCGATTCCCATTTCCTCTCTAATATTTTAGTGAAGGTTAATATTTGGTCCAACGTGGATCTATTTGGACCACATTGGTGATCTCCAATTATTTCATCTACCTGTAAATTAAATCTTGTTAACAGAATATTATTTAATGCTTGGTAAAATGTTCGGAAGTTACAAGATTCCGTGGTAATTATTACAGTACGATTAATATATTTTTGGAAATCGGAACTATTATTGAGATTTTCCATTCCTTTGCAAGTTTCTCCTTTCTCCATGAAGCACTTATCAATTTATGTAGTTCCTTGATTAGTGTGGTTCCTCCTATTTCAATTAATTCTCCTGGAATGTTGTCCATTCCTGGTGATTTGAAGTTTTCAATTTCCTTATTGACACTACGATCTTGATCTCGCTAGGTGTGGATATCCTGGTGGTTCTGCGGGAATGATTTTAAATTCTACTGTTTGTTCTACGTTCTGTACATTAAGAATTTTTTAAAATACAATTTCCCGCATCGGTTGTTTTAGTCTGTTCCACTTGAAGATTCCCTTTCCACGTTCATTACTAGTGATCCATAGCCCGACTGGTAACTTTTTCTTAGAGAGTTTGCCCCTTTCTATAAATTTCGTATGTAATATGTCTTGTCGTTACGGATCTTCTGAATCTCCTACTTGAGATATTCTCGTGTTTTGTTTCGAACTCGAACTCCACACATTTCTCCGCTGCGATATTCATTTTATCACGAACTGGCTGCAATATTATCATATTTCGATTTCACTATTACTCGAGTCGGATAAGTTTTCTAACATATTTTAGACTTCCGGTTGCTAATCTGCCTTTTCGCTCGGATTACCTTATTCTTTAACTTAAAATTTCAGTTGTTTTGACCCCTGTTCGAGATGCATAACTTTTCCCCCCACTTTTGTGATCGCTAACTGACGGTCGATGTGTCCATTTAGTCCTCTGTAAAACATAACATCCATTATGTTGGTGTTTCTTCTCCTACATACTAATACGTGATCGATCTGATTGAGAGTTTTGTCATTCAGAGATATCCATGTGTATTCATGTATGTCTCTGTGTTCAAACTACGCGCTCTTTACCTGAAATCGAGAACATAATACGTTTGTGGATTATTTTTGGTCCTTTAGTGAAAACTTGATTTGCCTATAGTAGGCCTATATGTTTTTCTTCCTAACTTTAGCGCTGAAATCACCCAATGAAATTTTCGTAATATACTTCGGTAATTGGTTAAACAACTTTTTCAACTCATCGTAGGATCGTTCCATCGACCTCTGCAGAGGAAAAGACAGTTATTAGAATTATGTGCCGCGATTGAGTATGTACGTCTTTCGTTTACGAACTCTATATTCTAAATCGCCGGAAGGACACTGCTCTTATTTACGAATCCTGCTCCAAAATTGTATGACTAACTTCCACCGCAGTTGAAAATGTATTTGCCATTCATTTAGTTGTGTACGGAAATGATCTTAAGGCTTTCAGGGTCTTACAATGTTAAAACATTTGCTGATTTCATGCTAAAGATGCTTAATATTTTTAAACTCATATTCGAGCATAACGAAGAAACGATGGAACATATGTTTCAGGTAAGCTTGCCATATTGGTTAGAATAAATATTCGTAACATAACAACCACCGTTCCTATTTTCACGAACCTCAATTTCAAACACGTATTTCAGAGGAATAATTTATTAAGTTCCAGTCAGACTTGAAATGGATATGTATGGAAATGTTGAAGCTTTAAGCATATAAGAATGGTTGATCCATTTTCAGCCAAAATTGTCTTGTTGGTACACGAAATTCGTAAAGCTTCTGTCGTTAAATTTCCACTGTAACAAGACGCAATTGTTAAACATATGGAATGTGGTGAAGTAAAAATTCAACTGAATCCAACAGTCTTAAAAATCTAATGCAGGAGAGCACCTTTAGAGCTTCAGCTAGACTGGAGTATTTAAAGGCTGACAATTTCCATGGCAACAATGAACAATTTTTCAATTATATTTCATTAAACATATTTTGAAAATGTTGGCCACTCACAGTGTTGCCAACGGAAAAGATGAATCCGTCGGAGCCACTCAGTGTCTCACTTCATTGTTGTTATTAGTAGTAGTAGCTGTTGTTAATAGTACGTCACAATATTTAGATACAGGAAAGTATCTTGAGTCACTAACAGGTATCAAAGCAGGTGGTGAACAAGGTAAACAATCATTTCTTGGAATATAATTAAGTTTTATATAAACATACTTTATAGTTCAGATACTTAGCGAAATCGATGTCCTGTCAAGTATTCCGCTCGTGATATGTAAATAAGTTAACATGTGCCGAAAGCAGTATGAGCAACTCTTAATTGTACATGTTTCTTCTAACGTCAGTTACAAATATTTGTAGTTCGTTTCAAGGTACCTACCATTATACGTTCCAAGAATCTGTTCTAAGAAAAGCATATAATTAAACAAGGTATTTAGTCAACAAGTTTGTGTATAGTAGATGAATTTGATGAAGGAAAACCTTAAATTAAATGTAATTAGCTTACTAAGTTAATGATTCGAAAAGTCTGATCGACATACATACCAAAGATTGTTACTGCAATGCCAAGTGATTTCAGACATTGTATGAATAGCTATTTCTGGCTTGAAGATAAAATATTTAGAAATTTTACAACTGTTTAAAAACGTTTGATATGTTGGTTTTCTAGTACGTTTCTTTACGACGTTTCTTTACATCGAATGAAAACGAAACATTTTTAACATTTTAGTTTAGTGTTTAAATAAGGCAGCGTAAAGTAGAAAGCTCATTTAACCATTCAATATTCATTACCATTACTGAACACTCTTCTTCCAAATATTCATGAATTGTGTTTCCAAATTCCTGTCTATATGATGTTCTCTTATGTTGGTAACAAGAAATTTTATTCCCTAACAGGAAAAATAGCACAGATGATTCATTACTGTACATGAGATATTAATGACTTTATTTTTAAGATTTTCCTTTTAAAATATGTTAAAAATGACTGTATATATGCTTGTAAGTTTACAGTACTAGAGAAAAAAAAACAATGTTTTGCTCATTTTGGATTTTATCTACTACATCAGGATATAAACATTGTTTATTTCATAACAATTATTTGCAAAGAGTGATATTGGGAAGAGGATTCAACATAATGTTTGTGTTCTTCTAAATATTGAAGCGGCAACTATTTAATTAAAATTTTGTTGCTCTTATCCTCGACACTTTTCTTGTAAACACACATTGAAAGGTTTTAATTGGAACTCTCTATTCAATATTTCTCTTCCATATGTCGTTAATCACATTCCCATAAGTTTCATGTTTGTCCGATTGACCATTTACCATCTAGAGCCGGCCAAACAGCGAAACATTAATTATAACTACTTGATATTAAAACAATGTAATGTTCTGCAGACTGAGTTCCCACTGAGATTCCACTGTTTTTATTACGTCACTTTATAAGACATTCTATGCTCTTTCCAATGGTGAATATCCCATATCTGTATCTGGTGTTCTTCCAGATATATTCATGGTATTATTTTTCAAGGTCAACTCTATTATGCATAATGATGTAAAAACAGAAAAAAGGGCTTTGGAGATAAAGTTCCCACCGAGAACCCGCTGTTTTTATTACATCATTCCATAGGAAATTTTCTTCTCTTTCCAATGGTATAAATCTCATTATATCTGTATCTGGTGTTCCTTTTGAGATATTAACGGTATTTTGTTGCAAGGTGAACACCATTTTATGAACTGCTTTTGTCGCAATCATAAAGCAATATCTCAAAAACTTTAGGCTCTACCACAATTTTATTATCAAATTTGGATTATGTGATGAATTTTACATAAGAAACAGCTAACCTTGTATTTTACAGTTCATATAGCATGAGTTTAAAAAATAAAATTCAAATGGGTGTTTCTCCGTAAAGTGTCGGTCGCGACAACATTTAAGGACAAAACATGCCAACTT
>JAGDQP010057497.1:0-12736 GCA_022664845.1 Lepisma saccharinum | reverse complement strand
ATCTGTTTCTCGCAATGTTTATTCATTAAACAATGAAAGGCCTTCGCGCGAAGAAGGCGAATGGAGAGGAAGGGAAGAGGGCGACAGAAAGAAAGATAGAAAGAATGACAGTGTTGCTATCTCTCTCTCATTTATTCTAAATTCTCTCTCTCTCTCTCTCTCCATAAAGTACGTTCCATCACTCCTGTCTCCCCCCCTCTCTCTACCCATGCAGTGCGTTCCATAATTCCTGTTACCTTTCCCTTTTCAAGTTTGGGAAAAATCAATGTTTTTCGCTGTAATTTTGCTTGCACGTGAAGGAGATAGGTATGTAAAACTTGAATACGGTTAATTAGATAAATATTGGGCCAACGTTTCATTGACTACCGTAGCGAAAACTGTGAAAGCGATTTTCTGCTTATGGAAAACAATGTTAAGGCAGAATTAAAACGAAAAAGGAAGGAAACCCACTCTAATTTTCAAAAAAGAGAAAAGATACTCAGTTTTCGAAAGAGAATGAAATTGGTCAAATCAGGGCCGAATTTATGCATAGGCCCACTAGGCCCGGGCCTAGGGGCGTACTTTACAAGGAAAAAATATAATTTGCTATTTAGAACCCGAGATGAAAAAAATATTTAGGAAAAATCATTAAGAAAGAGCGCCATCACGTTTCAACCGCCTGACCCCGTCGTAAATAACTAACTTCAGGTAATTTAAAGTATGTTAATCTACATTAGAAATAGTACAACAAAGATTTGAGCCTATTTTAGGAACAGTATTTATTCCTATTTTTGTCTTTGTACACACCAATGAGGAGTCGCCGCGGCTCAGACGATAGCGCATCTGGCTACGAATCGGGCGGCCCGGGTTCAAATCCTGGCCAGTGTTCCTATGCACCCATGCTTTTATCTCAGTGTTCCCATGCCTGGCGCTCTGAGGTGCACTCCTCCTATCAAATTGAGTACCAGAGTGTCCTTGGTATTCCTGGGCACCTTGGGAAGGTAAAGGCAGTCGAGCGTAGGACTGACTACCCCACCTCACTTCGTACCGTAGGTCAAGAAAATGTGGAGCGCTACCTCCACATCCCTCAAGCACCGTTCACGGCGCGTGCGTATCGCACAGGGGATAGCTTTACCTTACACACCAACAATCATTATTACACTTTTTTTGTTCACAATGGCTCCTGGTGTCCTCAAATCTTCCAACGTTAATTTAACTCATTTCCCGATCGCATACAATGATGAAAGTTTGCACAGTGACGTACCTCCGGTGACAACACAATATTCCATTGCTATTTTCATGTATTTATATAATTTGAAAGCACATGTAATTATTTTATTTTTTTAAATATTACTCATAAATACTACCCTGCAACGATTTGGCGTTTGACTGATTGCAGAACACTTGGGTAAAAAAATAAATAAAATAACTTTTAAAAACAAACTTTTCTTAAACAATTCGTATTAAAAAGTAAAAAAAAAGAGAAAAAAAAATAGTTTTGTTCATGCACGACTTTTTAAAAGAAAGCATAGGGCGCACGAATTGAAGAATTTATGAAGTGACTGTATATGAGATAGCGCTCCATGCTTTTCTTTTTAGTCATGCATAAACATTTTTTTTACTCTTTAGTAGGAATTGTTTAAGAAAAGTATGTCTATAAGCTTTTTTTATTTTTTAAGTCTACGTTACATATAGGACGTCGCTGTCATTGATACCTCTGCTAATGGGCAAGAGATACTTTGTGTTAAGTATACATGAAGGCGTAATTTACGGAAATTTTTGTATATGAGGAAAACTAAAGTGTCTTTTCGGGTCCGCAGTGGGTAGGTACCGTTCGAATCCGGCTGTCAATCATCCACTGACTGAAATTTCCCTTTAGTTTCCTTCAGTTTCACCAGATAAACGTCAGAATGGTACATTAACTAAGGTACCGGTCGCTACCCTCCCAAACCCTATCCTAGTCTGATCCAAAGATGGATTTAGAGACCTTACAAATTTTAAGAATATCTTAACGTGTCATTTATGACAGAAGAAACATTTCCTCCCTAACTTGACTTTATACCTTCAGGAGATGAATATTCCCGGAAATGGTGTTTAAAATTCAAAGAGCTACTCAACGAAGCTAATGAGTTTGTAGTGTCGCTTTTGTCTATTCCTAGAGATATATTTAACTTTGAACTTCCTAGTTCTTAGGGGCGACGTATTGGCGGGTGGACCGATACATGGCACGGTTCAATTCTGTAAATCTACGTTTCTTTTTTCCTACACAAAGAGAAGTGGAAAAGAGGATGAATCAATAAATGCTAAATATCGAGGAGAAAATATGATGAAGTTACCATTCTTCAATTTATT
Organism: Lepisma saccharinum; assembly: GCA_022664845.1. NCBI lineage: Eukaryota > Metazoa > Arthropoda > Insecta > Zygentoma > Lepismatidae > Lepisma > Lepisma saccharinum. The sequence continues at coordinate 10,405 of JAGDQP010057497.1, read as the reverse complement.
TTAAAGTGTTTTTCTATGTCCTTATATGATATAAGTGTTTTGTAATGTAATTGTAATTTTTAGATATTTTAAACTTTATAAATGTATTTAGGAAATTTTAGTGTTTTGTATTGTGATTAGAATTGTTAATTTTTAGATTTTTTTCTCCTTGAAAACTTTATAAAGGTATTTAAGAAATTTTAGAATTTTTAATTGTTAAAATGGTAAATCTATCCTAAACTGCAATGTGCCATTTGTGATGTTAGAAAAAGTAGAATCCAAAAATGGCTGAAGCTAGGATTCTTCTTAAAACTGCATAAAAGTCGTGAACAAAATGTAATAACACTATTGTAGGCCTAAATAATAAAATTGAAAAAATAGTTTGTATTACATTCTTGTTCAGTGTAATTAACATATTTTCAACAACTAGCATACAATAATTTAATTAAAATTGCTCATTGTATTTTAATGAAATTATTTTATTATTATAATATTATTTAAACGTACTTTGTAAATAACAAATTACCAGAGTAAAATAATTATTATCTCGTTATTATTATTTATGGCTAGAAGACGGAGGATGGAAGTGGTGAGGATGGAGGGACGGGGGCACTGGAAGTCATGTGCCTAGGGCGCCCAGACATATAAATCCGACCCTGGGTCCAATGTATCTGTAATTAATCTAATTCAATTTTACATACTCATCCACCCATCCCATCCTCACGTGCTAGCAAAATTACAGAGAAAAGCATGGATTCATTCTATTCCAAAATTAAAAAGAAAAGAAGAACATGAATTATGGAACACACTGTATAAGCCAAGGATATAAACTATATTTCTCTCTCTCTATCTCTCTCTCTCTTTCTCTGTCTCTCTCCCTTTCCTCATCAACACAACATTATCCGCATGTTTCCGACATATCGGACAGAAACCTGAAGACAGAATTCACTCGTTGGGTTAAAGTAATCGTTGCACTTCTTTGGTTAAAGTCTCTATCGCAAACAAATGACTGTGCGATACTGAAAGAACTCTTTTTGTATGCTGTTGTCCACATAAGATTTTGTCTACAAGTCTATTTTTGTTTTGTCTTCCACGAGATCGGGTTACAGCGTACGTGCAGTCCTCAGTATTCAATGAATCATGGCTACCCAATAATTCTTTTGCACAAGCGAAAAAAGGAAGTCTTGTGGCAAAAGTTGAAACAAGAAGCAAGAATGAGGGGCTGGGGAGACAAGTACGGAAATCAACACTTTCAAGTACAGAAATCAACACTTATCACATTATACATCACACATAAACTGTTAATATTTCTATGTTAAGGAGTACATCACGATATATTTTTTATATTCTCTTTTAATAATAGGAAAGTTTATGGTATTTAAGGAAGAAAATTAACAGTAAATCAGTAGGTAATGCAAAGAAAGAGGACATTTCATTATAGAACAGTGGGATGGAGACACTGAAACCGGACCGACGTTGTCTGATACAAACCTGAATGTATGCACGCGCTCATTGCTTTTGCACTGCCAATGCAACAAGATCCGCCTTCAGACAATCGGAAAGCCCAGTGGAGTCTTCAGGCAGCTGTCCGGCAAAAAACCTGAAGAACTCTTTGTCTGAACGTGTACAAAGCCCCATTTAAAGCAATGCTCCACTACTCTTTCCGATTTCCTTCCTGCAAAAATCCTTCCGACATGTCTGAAGCAAATCGTAGCGTGTATCAGGGGTGTAAGGTGGGCAGGGCATGTAGCTCGGATAGAGGAAAAACGAAGAATATATTCTATCCTGGTTGGAAGGCTAGATGGAAAGAGGCCATTGGGTAGACCGAGACGTCGTTGGGAGAACAATATTAGAAGAGATCTTCGAGAAGTAGGTGTTCGTGATGAAAACTGGCTTGATACTGCCCAGGATAGAATCCAATGGCGAAGGTTTGTTACTGCGGCGATGAAGTTCCATAAGCCATATAGTTAGTTAGTTAGAACAAAACAATGATAAGACACAGTAATCCGTCTAACCCCTAAGTTGAATAAAATGCAAACGCATTTTACAACGAGGAGCAGAAGCAGAGACTCGTTCTTTCTCTCGCGTCTCCCAAATCAATTTTGACAAATTGTTACTAGATGGCTCTGTCTTTAGCATAGATTTTCGCTCTTCCGAACTACAAAAGCAATCTATGTTCGAATTATCATTTTTGTATTTTGTTTCTGTGTCATTTCTTCTTACGTTATAATGTTGAATATTCTTGCATTTTCGTTTCATCTTGTGTATTTTATTTTCGATTCCTATTGCTAGAGGTAAAAATCAGCATTTTGTTTGCCTGCAAATTGGCAATATACAAAACAGGAAGCTTTCACGTGTCCAACATATTTCTCAAGTTTTCAACATATCTTGGGTATTAATTCCGTGAATCAGTTGCGGGGCTACCTGTTAAGAGCAGCAAGCGGACATTTCAGGTGGGATTGGGCGTAAAGTACGGAATTGTTTAACTAAGAAGATAGTCTTAAACACAACGTGCACATCATTTATAATAGAACATATTTTATCAGAGATGGACTACGCCAAAGCAAGGTAGGCTAGTAAGAAATATTTATTTCGGCAATGCAAACATGAAGGAAAGATATCATGCAGTAACAAAAATTTAACAGGAAATATTTGTAGAATAATTTATTTCTGCAGTTTTGAGATATTTATTCTTAATTTCGAAAGACATTGTATAAAAGAAAATACAAGTTTATAGTTTTAGGCCCCGTAAACCGCTTTACTTATAAACGTGTTTGTAGAATTCAAATTTTATTTAAGACCTTCAGGCAACTTTGCCTCAAGCTACATGTAGTGTTTAAGAGCATAACAAATACAGCGCTTACCTGAGAAATTTGACCAGAATTCTGATTAAGCCTTAGCATACAAATGTTAGTTTTCCAAATAGGAACTTTACTTAAATAATAAAAAAAAAAAAAAACGAGAAGAATTTTGCAAGTGTTAGAACTAAAGAAATTTGTAACAGTAATATTTGCATTTCAGCTGCTTTGGAGTCAGGGATTCCGCCATAATTTTAGTTTGGGTGAGGTGTAAAGTAAAAATTTGAAAAGTGGAGATTTGCACGGTTTCTACTGATTTTTTGGCCTATAATTTGAGAGGTGACACTCCCTCAGCAAGAGGAGTCTGGCGGAATCAGTGTTCGGAGTCTAAATTAAACTGTAGGTCCCGTCCTTGGGACGTCCTTTCTATCCGATTGAAGACAATGACAATCGTCATCGGTTTACCCTGCCCAGGGGCTTTCGGGTCAGCACCTGCCCTCTGGCAGAACTCACACAATTATCTTTATTGTAAATTCGCCGCTTTTACCTCTTGCTTTACTCCCAGCTTATATATTCAATTCATTACTGAATGAGGCTTTTCCGGTAGGAAATAGTTTGTCTGCTGCTTCCACGCTGGCCAGACGTGTTAAGAAAGGAGAACTGAAGCTCTCAACTGTGATCGCCTCTGTCTTTCATTCACAGCAGCTCCCCAATTTCATCACGATGCTGGATGGGCACCGTTCCAGACCCTCTTGCTTTGGATAAATCCCTTGGCAGAGACGGGAATCGAATCCGGGACCCCACGATCAGCAGTCGGATTGTGTGTATGTCAGTGTGGAAAAACAAGTGTGAGAAATAATTTTATAGTATCGTATACTTTCTTTTTAAAACTGCAGTCCAGTGATCGATTTATGAAATTTATAGAGAGGAGAAAGAATATTTACAACACGTTAGAATACCGTATTTGACGCCTTTGGCTAGGGGCAAGATTTTGAAACGCAGAGCTAAGGATGATATTTCCAGAGAGGGGGGAAATCCCAACTATTCGCCCTACAAATCGAACATTGTTCCTTCCATCTTCTAGTTTCTTAGAGTTCTGTCCAAGCACAACATCCTCTTTCCATAGCATAGCCCGCCAAACTCTCTTCACCCGTATATATAATGATTTTTTTTTACCTTGGTTTCTATTCAAAATTTTAAATACTCTACATAAAACACATGGGAAGCCCATTTGAGCGGTTGCTGAAATTAAACGTACCCACCAACATCCGAGGATACCAACACAATACGTCTGAAGCTAAAAATAATTCTAACCCTGCGAATAGCTTCACAAAAAAACAGATTCTCGTGTCTCTTTCTAGTCTTCTTAAAGACAGACTTTTAACACAGAGAAACATGTTCGAACATTTCAAAGGTTAAAATTACCTATAAACTATTTTAACACTCTTACATGAGAATACTAAATCAACCTAATAAACATAATATCTAATAATGATTAAGGGAATACCCACAATACTTTGAATCAGGTACGAATTCTGGAACGAACTTTTTATCTGTGTGGTACAGGATGGACCAAGAAATTGTTACACTTGTAAAACATCATTTCACAATATTACCCAAGTAAAATAAAATATACAATAAAAATTGATTGATTCAAGAACTACTGCTCCCAGGACGTAATTATTTGAATTACTGCACCGTTAATCAATGAATTAATTCCGTAAATCTGATGTCGGATACATACACTGAAAATTTAGTTCATTTGAAGTTTTTACTAAGCATGATTTAGCTTCTATTTATAAGTATGAAATTGACCTTTTTTTTCTTCCAGTTTAGTTTTTGATGTACAGTGACTGGCATTTCAGTTATCGGCAGTGCGGGATAGAGTGAGAAATTCATCATACCGTTCCCCAGTGAACGAAAGTGATTCTGCAGCTATTTGGAAATTACAGGTAGGTAAGAAAGTTATCAGTACGAAGATATACAGTCCCATTCCGGGACGGGCGTAGGTCATAGTGATGTTTTTGTCCATACATTTCATTTTATCTAATCTTATATAGAGTTCAAAATGAAGAAAACTTGTTGAGACTTAATTTAATTGTTAGTGGCACATTATTTGCAAGTCTACTGTAACCGAAAATCACCGCTAACTCGCTTTTCTCGATAGTGGGGAACAGGGTATGAACCATTCCACTCTCTTGCACTAGACGTGGTTTTACAGTAGGTAGCTTTTAAATGTCACCACTGTATATAACAAATAAAATGTTATTCATGTGGTAATGTTGGATCGAGTCGGGTTATGTTGGAATGTGGTTTGATAATATTCATACTCTTGACTTTTGTTTTATTCCGTAGTTAGGATAAATACTCTGTACTATTTGATATCCATGTTTAGATAAAGCAACAAAGAGCAGTATACAGCATATTTATAACAAAAATTCACAAGGACAGTATAAGCAACTATGCTAGATATCTATAAAACTACAAATAAAATACGTCAAGCAACAGAGAAAAGGTTTTAAAAAAAGCATAACAAAACTGTAGCAAAAATGAGACCACAACAGTAAAGGCGAAGACTTAATAAGTACCAAAACGAGGTGATGCAATTATTCTGCTGTAAAGAACCACTCGGTATAGGAACATCAAGTTACTTGAGAGAACACAAAGAAAAAAATGTTTAGAACGATGCTATTATACGTCCGCTGCTTAAATATTATAATTTCAACTGTAAATCTATGGAAGTGTGATAGAATATATATGTGGTTCAGATTTAGAAGTCTTTACCTTTAAAAAATAAACTCTCAAATATTTGGTATTAAGGTAAGTGTCCGTTTTATGGCCATGTTCCTAATATGGCCACCCCCTATTGTGAATAAGCTAAGCAAAAACTCCGCTATATGGCATCAGTATCCAGGGAAGGGGCCTGGTAGTGTGTCACGTGATCATTTCCCGTCCAGCCAGGTTGAACAATATGGCGTCAGTTGCTTCTTTTTGTTTTTTGTGTGACCTCTTATTGTTTTTCTCTGGTAAGTCTCCTTAGATTTATGGATGTTTCTCAAAGACTTTTTTTATGGACACGATTGTACTGTATTAAGCTTTTAATGCTCTTTCGATTGGTGTTGTCACTAGTGGCGTGTCTTTTACGAGTTGCTCATAATCAAACGGTTTTCGTGAAAGCTGACTTGCTCCTGATATGGCCACCCAGGCCATTGTCATTGATTTCTCATCGTTATCTGATCCAGATGATCCGCACCACGTTGATACTCTGTGTATGGATACAGGTGACTCTCCGCCAGGCACTGAATCATCCAGCAGGAATCTGCCTTCCAGCTTTAGTATAGTTCACTGCAATATGAAACTAAAAAATCAGAATTTACATAACATGGAACAAGGGTGGCCATATCATATACACATGTTCCTGATATGGTCAATGGACTTTTGTAATTTCGCTTTCTTGGACCAGTAAAACTATTTTCATATGGCTTCAATTTTTTTCTATGAAAGTCCATTAACCCATGAAAACGATGAAGAAAAAATGGCTTTGATTTCTTTCAAAATGGCGGCTAGAAAAATTATCAAACCTTAGCATGGCCATATCAGGGACACTTACCTTATTTAATATAAATATATATTATTTAGTATCAACATTTCCTTTAAAAAAAAAAAACATTATATTACAGCAAATGGCGCAGTGAATGTGAAACGAACCTGAGTTCTTGGAAATCTACAATTGGCATAAGATCTTGTGTATTATGGTCTTATGGAGCAGTAGTGGAGTAGCCGCATTTTAAATGCAAAGAAGAATTTACAATTGTGGTGGATATGAATCCAATGTGGAATCTTACAAAAGTTAGTAGAAGTCATAAAGATATAACATATAAATAAAGCCTATTTTTTATATAAATTAAGCCAGTGTTTCTTTCAGAAGATTTCATTCGGGATGAGACGTTGCTCGTGGGGGCTCACGAAAATTATAAATAACATATAGCGACTTCAATGTACTAAAATATAAAAAAATAACAAAAAACTTTTAAAGACATTCTTTTCTTAGTCAATTCGTAATAAAAAGAAAAAAAAAAAATTTTGTTTATGCATGTCGCAAAAGAAAAGCATGGGGGCGCGCTATCATATACAGTCACTTTATAAATTCTTGAAATAACACGCCCCATTTTTTTTCCTTTTTGTCATACGCAAACAAAATTATTATTATTGTTTTTTACTTTTTAGTACGTTTTGATTAAGAAAAGTATGTCTTTAAAAAGTATTTTATTATTATTATTATTAGTTATTTCGATGTTCGGATACATTTTCTGAAGCTAAATGTTTTGTGACCCAAATCCTAAAGTGTTCTGCAAACAGTCGAAACTTAAGATCATTGCAGGCTAGTATTTATTTTAGGATAAAGAAGTCCATATTAAAAATATTTATAAATATAATTTTAAAATATATAGATATATAGAAATATATAAAAGCAACAATAGAATATTGTATTATTACCCGATTTACGTCGCTGTGCAAAATGTCATTATTGTATGACGTCGGGAAATAGGTTAAAAAAACTGAATATCTGAATTTTATTTATGGCCTTTAGGCATCTAGGGCTCAGGCCAGGATAGGGGAGGGGAAGGGATTCGGAAAGATGTCGGCGAGGGCCTATGTTGAAAATGCCATCCCGGCATTCGCCTGGCGTAACTGAGGAAAAACCGTGGAAACACCTCAGTCGGGATGGTCGGCCGCTGGAGGTTTAAATTAACGTTGCAAGATTTGAGGACTCTACGAACCAAAATCAAGTAAAAAAAGAATGTAAAAATTGGCATTTTACCTAGGCTTCTTGATATATAAAATTAATTCTGAATTCAACCTCTAAATTTAATAATCAACTTATTCAAAAAGGCTTCTATCGGAATCTTCTGTACCTATGAACTAAAGAACATGCGTAGAAGGTAGGATGCACTAATTTCCAAAGAGTTACTGGACTATCATGTGTTAGAACTCAAGAAGTAAAGAAGAAGAAAAAACATCGTATTTTAAATCTTCACAGGAAATACATGAAAATTACCTCCTACTCATTTTTTATGTTATTTGGATTGCCACACATTCTCCAAAAACAAAACAACCGCCAACTGAAGCATTGAAACGATAGAGGTGAAGGCAAAACATCATTTTCTTAAAATCATCTTCCAGCTACTACGTGACTCAGGCAGTAGTGTGTCTGATTACGAACCAGGCGGGGTTCAAATCCCGGACAGGACTCTAGAGACTTTTCTCGCAGTGTTCCCATGATTTACGCTCTGAGGTGCACTCAGCCTCCTATCAAATTCAATACCAGAGTGTTCTTGGTACTCCTGGGCGCCTTGGTGTGGCATCATTTTTAACTCTAGGAGCGATACCAAGTATGCGGGCGTTATAAAGCAACCTTTTCAGGTTTCAGGGGTCTCAGAGGTAGATTAATTTAGGTACGTTGATTTACTCGGGCGTGGTCATTCTGCAGCAATGTGCTTCAAGGCAAACAACAAATAATTAACATTTAAATAACAAGTTTATTTACATAATAAAGAAAACATAAAAATGGGGTTTGATACAACAAAATTAATTACATCTTAAAATAATTCACTTGAAAACTTTAAAAATTAATTCTACATCGTTTCGATCTAACTAAGCAAAACAACGACAGGCTGTCCTATTTATTTCAGATAACTGAATTTAATTTACAATACAACTGGTTCAAATAATTATCTAATATCGAAGTTTCAACTTCTTCCTGAAGAAGACCTTGGATGGTTGCACGAAAACATGAAAATAGGACATGTTACAACTCTGGGGATAAAGTGTGTTTCATCTACTGGAAATTCTAAGTTCTAAAATAAACTTTACTAACCTGATAGAATAGTTGAGAATTCTAAGTTCACGTATAGATGTCGACTATCAACTCACTCTCAGTCTCCTGGGGTGATATTCCTTATAAAATTCATGACCTTAGACCTAATATAGGGGGCTTCGAGCTAACGCCCCGGAAGGTTTACTTCCACAATCTCGACGTTTCACCATGAACACGTAGCCTTTCCGCAATTATCACACGATGCCATATTTGGTAAAAAGATAGGAATTGAGGAGAGGATGTTTTGGGGTGTTGAGTAACTGTTACTACGCATCACTTGACCACAAACTCTCCTTGAGAATGTCTGTTTTGATCTTATCTAGCCCGTCTTATGATATTGTCTTCCTCTGCTTGTACATACTCATCCTTCCTGAATTGCGTAAAACAGGACTTTTCATATTTAATCTCTACCACATTCATGATAAGCTTCCTTGACAGCTAACAACTGACCTTGCTAAGTTGCTGTCATATTTCCAAATTTCGACGTTGCTAAGCAGGGAATCGACAAATATTCTTTCAACAGGCTTTATACTATTTCTCTTGTATTTTAACGTTACTCAAACTAGGAGTCTCGCTCCAATCGTGGGTCAAAACTTAAGGTGAAGCAAAATCTAGGATAGGGTGGGTAAGACGTAATCCTATTTCGCCACAAACCCTCTCCACCTTCGCTGTTTTCGGCTCAAGGAGTGAGAACAAAGAAGGGGATTTTGCTATCTTGTGTTCACGGATTGACTCGAGAAAGTGTTGCTTTCCTAACTTATAAAATGAAATGTACATGAAGTTAAAAAAGGGGGGGGGGTTATTTACGGTCATCTTCATTCTGAAGTTGTTGCTGTATTACTAAAATGCTTACTTATACTAAAATGTTTCAATACTCAATACATACTTCCGTATTTTCTTTCTAATCACAATTGCGTAATTTACAAAAGTTTTTTTTTTTAAATTAGAAGGTAAAATTACGATTTGATCCATCATTTAGTTTACAGCAAAATAAGACGTAAAGGTTGATTCTACGTTAAGACAGTATTGCTCAAAACAAGGAAAGTTTATATGAGTTTTTTTTTTTAAACTTGAGAGAAGAATAGACGAAAAACGATAGACGAAATCCTACAGTCTGTCGTTATAGCATATAAATTTAACTAAATCTATCTAGTACATGATTACTTGATTAATGTAACAACCTATAGTGACATCTACGTACAATAATATGAGCTATTATGACATTGTCGCATACAGCTAAGTTTTGAGGCGCATATTTACATTTTGTTTAACACCACTTGTAAAAATGTCTTTGGCTTTTTTTTTCTCATTAACACATCATTTTGAGAATCGGACAATAATATTTCGCGGAAGCAGGATATTCTCAGGAGAAATCAAAGATGTTTTCATTCTTCAAGTTGGTTATCTTCGTTCTTCCGGCTTCCAGACGACCTTGACTTCCGTTTGATCATATGGAATGGATGGATGCTCCCAGCAACACGTTAGTAAAAGAAATGACTGTTGAGTACAATTAAAAATAAGTCTCATGTACTGAATAAACATACAGAAATGGATAATAACTTCATAAATATGGCTTATAATTCGCTTTGAAAATTTTCCAAACTGATAATCCGTGATTTTGCCGAGAATAATTAATATTAGTTTTTTAATTTGATTTTTGCATTCGAACAGTTAAATTTGTAAGTTGCAAAGTCTGTTAAGTGACTCTAATTCTTTCCATGAGTTACTTAATTTTTATATTTGCCTTCAA
>JAGDQP010057496.1:0-12736 GCA_022664845.1 Lepisma saccharinum | reverse complement strand
AGTGTAAAATGGGAGACCTCTCAGAGTTTCAAAGAGGGCAAATTGTTGGTGCGCGGTTATGTGGAGTGAGTGTGACGGCAGTGGCTAGTGTGTTAGGTGTGTCGCCAGGGACAGTGTCGAAGGTGATGACGGCCTACACAACACACGGGAAAAGCACATCGGGGAAGCGGAACAGTGAGCGGAAGAAAAGCATCAGTGACAGTGCACGCCGGGTATTAATGCGCATTGTCACGCGGAACCGTCGTGCCACTGCGGCGCAAGTGACGGAGGAACTCAATCAGCACCTCCCCCAACCTGTTTCGACAATCAGAGTCCGCCGCGAATTACATGACATGAACTTACGGGGTCGTGTTGCACGGGCCAAACCTCTCATCAGGGACCAGAACGCTTTAGCATGCCGCAAATGGTGCCGCGACCATGCAACTTGGACCGTTGACGACTGAAAACGTGTGGTATGGTCGGATGAGTCACCATTCACCCTATTCCAAACCACGGGCCGTGTTTATGTGTGGAGAACGCACAAAGAAGCGTATGATCTGCAGTGTCTCCGCCCAACTGTGAAACATAGCGGCGGCACGGTGATGCTGTGGGCCGCAATATCATGGTTTTCATTGGGTCCTGTGGTCACACTTCGCGGACGCATCACTGCCAACGATTATGTCGCAATTTTAGGAGACCACTTGCATCCTATGGTCCGGATGTTGTTCCCGGACAATGACGCCATATTTCAGGATGATAATGCACCCATTGACACAGCTGGAGTTGTTGCAGCGTGGTTTGAGGAACATCGGGATGAAGTTCAACACCTCCCCTGGCCCGCCCAATCCCCAGATCTCAACATAATTGAACATCTGTGGTCCATCTTGGAAACACGACTCCGGCGACGATTTCCACCTCCATCCTCTCTCACAGAACTGGCCGATGCCCTGCACGAGGAATGGTGTAATATTCCACTTGCTACCATTCACGACCTCTATGCCTCCATCCCACGTCGCATCAAGGCTGTTCTGAAGGCGAAAGGTGGCCCGACACCATATTAATCTGGTAAGTTGCACTTTCGTTCAGGTGTTTCCATTATTCTGATAAGCATGTGTATATATATATATATATATACAGTATATATATATATATATATATATATATATATATATATATAAGGTGAACCCGAAAGATGTGGAAAAACTTCGGGAGGTGATTCCTGAGATCAAAAGAAGAAAAAAAAGTCCTCTCTCGTATTCTCAAATTTCACTTCGTGTAAGAGACACAGGATTGCCAACTTGGAATCCAAAATCGAATGTTGACAATTGTAACTGAACAGAAAGATGTGGAAAAACTTCGGGAAGTGATTTCTGAGATCAAAACAAGAAAAAAAGCCTCCTGGCATATTCTCGAATTCCGCTTCGTGTAACAGATACAAGGTTGCCAACTTGGAATCCAAAATCTACTGTTGACGATTGTAACTTATTAGAAAGATATGGACAAATTTCGGGAGGTGATTCCAGACATCCAAACAGGAAACATGTACATTCCTAACATCATGGAAAACTGTACATAGTTTCGCAGACAGAGGTGTCTCAATAAACAGGAGCAGCGTGGTAGTAGATGGTTCTGTCGCATGGCCAAGCCGATACGTCCTTCGGACGCAGGTTTCGCTCCTAACAAGTAACGTGGACAACTACGACGAATGCTCACAAAGCGAATGACTGAAAAGATAAAGACAGCGAACACACAGGTGATGGGCGAAGTCATACGAGACACGCGGAGCAGGAATAGAGTAATTATGGCCAGAAATGCACACTTTGCTCTCAGTATGAGTAATTTTGTAGCCAACAAACGTACAAAACAGCAATAGCTCACTTACCTCAAGTTTAATAACAGTAAATGTTCTAAATGCCCTCATGACTTTCAATGTCGCATTAATAACTGACGTACACTGCCGAATGTTTCAGCCTGACTCCGGGCAGTCCCACGTTGGCCTGGACCGCCACCTCTGCTATTCTTGGTATTCGACCTACACCGCTCTGACCTTTACTTTCCCTCACCTTCGGCCACCTCTACATCAGAAATGATGCAACTTCTTGCTTGTTTTCCTATGACCTTCCTTCTTGTTTTGTATCTAAGACTTACCTACCGCAGGTTGTCCACATCGTTCTGCTCAGTTACAATTGTCAACAGTCGGTTTTGGATTCCAAGTTTGCAAACATGTATCTCTTACACGAAGCGGAATTCGAGAATAAGAGACATACTTCTTTTCTTGTTTTGATCTCAGGAATCACCTCCCGAAGTTTTTCCACATCTTTCTGTTCAGTTATAATTTAGAGGTACATCAGGCTATCAAAAAGATAAAAAAGTTCTGCTGTAGGCCCATATTCCATATCAATAGAATTTATCAAAATGATCGTGCCACACGTCTTGAATCCATTGACAATAATAGTAAATCAGTCCATTCTAACAGGTATATTTCCATCAATGTGGAAACATGCTTAAGTTCGCCAATGCCGAAGAAAAACATGCCATCAGGACCTGGCGAATACCGTCCCATTAGCATCCTATCATCTCTTTAAAAAATACTGGAAATTATTGTACACCAACAAGTCACAAAGCACCTAGATCAAAACAAATTCTTCATTGAGAACTAATCAGGCTTTAGGAAAGATCACAGTACAGTGATAGCTCTTATCAAAATTACTGATGACATCCGAAAAGCCATCGATAATCGACAAGTAACTATCTTAACTCTTCTAGACTTCAGTAAAGCTTTTCAGTCTGTTGATCATGACATCCTTCTCGCTAAATTAGAACACAACTTCAGTTTCGCCAAATATACAGTCCAATGGTTTCACTCATACCTGACAGACTGTAAACAGGTTGTTCTATCGAACAGCTCTTGCTCAGAGTGGAAGAGCATCTCTTCCGGAGTTCCACAAGGATCAATTCTTGGGCCATTATTATTTTCAATATTCATGAATGATATTGCATCTCAGTTCACTGAATGCAATTATCATCTATATGCAGATGACGTACAGGCTTATATAACGTCTGAACCTAATGATTTTGGCAATGCAGTAAGCAAAATCTATTCCGATCTTGAAAACATACACGTCGGATCAGAATACAATGGTTTGTCTCTATATCCAAGCAAATATCAATATATAATAATATGGTCTCCAAATATATTAGCACAAATAAACCAAAATTCGTATGTACCAAAAGTTTACATTAGGAACAAAGAAATAAGAAAGAAAAGATAAAATCGAAAGTCTCGGTATTATTCTTGACGAAACTCTATTATGGTCAGAACATGTGAAACTAATATCCAAGAGAGTGCATATGAAAATGCATATACTCAATCTTTTGAAAACTTTCTTCCTCAACAAGTTAAAATCACCTTGATACAATCTCTCATATTTCCGATCTTTGATTATTGTGACGTAGTCTATAATGATCTGTCTGTTACTCTAGCAAACAGATTACAAATAATGCAAAATAGGTGTGTTCGGTTCATCTTCAATGATAAAAAATATGACCATGTATCAAGCAGATACTCTGCACTGGCATGGCTGAAACTGAAAGAGAGAAGAACGTTCCATCTTCTACTGCAGTTCTACAAGGTTGTAACTCTAGGATCTCCTACATACCTGGCATCTATGCTGGAATCGGTGCACCTCACTCACAATATGAACACCCGCTCGAAAATCAATGCCACCCTGCGAATACCAAAGCACAGATCTCAGACCTATTCTAAATCTTTTGTGGTATTCGGAATCAAGCAGTGGAATAATCTTCTTTAGGTAGTTCGCACAGCTAGCTCCCTAAGCAGTTTTCGAAATAAGCTTCATAGTCACTTTCTGTCACTTACTCATAGCAGTGTAAAAAAATGTTAAATTTCAATGTTTTATTATTATTTTCTCCATACTCGTGCTTCAGTTTGTACCTTCTTTTCAAATGCGGTACATTTAGTAATTTTTGTCTTAATCCTTGTATTAACTCGTTTTTTTAACTTATCATTGTGTGTATGTGTTTATGGGTGTGGGTGTATTTGGGGGTTAGGGTGGAGAGGGTTCTACATTGGGTCTGTATCGGTAAAGTGGGAAGGGAGGGAAAGTTAGAAGAGAGATAGATTCATTATAATATGGAGGGGTTCATGTATTACTAATATAATTGTATTCTTGTCGTAGTTGTAGGCTGTGTGTGTATTGTGTCTGTATATATGTTTTATCAACTTAGGATTTTGTATTTATGTGTATTTTTCTTCTGATATGTAAATTATGTATCATGGTTAAGTGGAAGACAAGGCCTTAACTTTTGCCATGTAAAATAAAAGTCTAATAATAATAATAATTCTGGATTTCTGGATTCCAAGTTGGCAACCCTGTATTTCTTACACGAAGCGGAATTCAAGAATAAGATACAGACTTTTTTCTTCTTTTGATCTCAGAAGATTTTCCGCATCTTTCAGGTTCACCCTGTACATATACCTATATATATATATATATATATATATATATATATATATATATATATATTGTGGATAGAGGGGTAACACACTTTTTTGAGAACGCCACTGAAATCCCCAAACGGGAAACAATTCTCACTGTCACAACGCAGTTCACCGCTGCAACTAGGAAGAAATTCCAACAATTTTTGGTCGAACATAAATACGAAGGCAAGAGAGGAACGATAGAGAGAGAGAACGGAGAGAGTGGGTGAACAACAATACTAGGAGGCGATACGTCTATTATTCGATAGACCAACTGTTCATCTAGGCAGATCATTCTGCCCGTTCACCTATTCGTTGGGTCCACCAACCTGGAGGCGCTGGGCCACCACTTGGCCATTCTTTGATAGGAGATTCAATCTCTGGGCTATTGCTTTGAACTAACACGCCAGTTAGTTCCTAGAACGTTCCTTTCTGCGATTGGAGCGACGACTCCTTCTCGTCTGGCCCTGGATTTGGTAAGTCAAGATTTGATTTAGAATGTCTGGAATAAGCAATTCATGGTCGTTGGTGGGATCCATTCCAATAATCTGCTATGATTAAGTCCGTATTTTGTAGAAGGGCAATAAATCCCCTATTATTTGTAAACGCTGTAAGATTGTAAAACGTATGTCTGGTGTCACCATTTTATTGTTTGCCTGTTCTGTAGCTACGAATTAACCCCCGGAGTACATCCAGTATATGCCTCTTTAAGGTAAAGTTTCTCAGTCACCCCAGGCGAATGCCAGGATGATACTCAACCTCCTCAATCCCCTCTCTCTCTCTCTATATATATATATATATATATATATAGAGAGAGAGAGTAACTCTTGAACATCGAAAGGTATTATCTTAATTTAAAATTGAGAACGGTGAATGTAACTGTGCATTACATTAGAAGTGATAACTTATGCTTGTTTTACTGCTGAAATGGAACGCTTCCGTGCTTGCACTTGTTGTAAATTACGTGTGAAATAGATGTGTAAGGAATCTTCCACCATATCAAAGCGAAACTTCCATTCACACACAAAAATAA
The DNA here is from genome assembly GCA_022664845.1 of Lepisma saccharinum. Lineage (NCBI taxonomy): Eukaryota > Metazoa > Arthropoda > Insecta > Zygentoma > Lepismatidae > Lepisma > Lepisma saccharinum. The sequence goes on along the minus strand of JAGDQP010057496.1, from coordinate 7,223 downwards.
AAAAGAAAAACAGAAAAAACTCCGAAGACGAAAAACATAATTCGGAAACTGTTCCTGGAATGTTAAGGTAGAATCCATGAGTCGCGTACTTAGAGAGTGTCATTGAGTAAATCGCACGCGTTAAGACCAACAATTCTTTTAGCCATTCACAGACTTAAACACGAAATATCAAAATATACTCACCTATTTGATCATATTGTAAGAATAATATGACACCCAGGTCCCATGGCCTAGGTGGGAAAAGTCCCAGCTACCGTGATTCAGTCGACTATTATGACTGATATATTTAAGGATTTCCCAGTTTCATCAGCCGAATTCCGGGATAGTACTTTGAGTAAGCGCTGATAGCTAACTCCCTCATTCATGCTCTATCCTTTCCGGTTTGAGCCAAACATGCCGAGAATCCATAAAATAAAATTGAACGAATTGTGGATTTATTTTATGGCCTATAGGCATCTATGGCGCAGGCCGCGATAGAGAATAGTCAGGATATGGGAAGAAGACGGACAGAGTCTTCGGACAGAACAGCAAGCATCATCTCCATCAACATAATTGAAATACCTTATTGTGAAATAATGGTTACATTTTTTTCTGGGACAATAAGTGAAAAAAAACACAATTTTATAGCGTCCCAAAAATTCCCGTGCATGGTATAAATTCGTTGGCTTGCTGCTGTAGTAATTGATTCAATGTCCATTATTTTCTTTCCTTCATTACTAGTTGTATATTCATCTTTGCATTCTATATGTCATTTATGAGATCATGACCTAATATGCAGTAGAGATAACTCTGGGCAAGGAACAAACAAGCATCGCTTGCAAAAACAAAAAACAATTCCTTCTCATTACTTTCAAGAAGCAGATTTATCTACATTTATTTTTCTGTTGGAAACGAATGCTGTATACACGATAATTACGAAATCTCTACCTTTCCATACCTCAAAATGCTATAAAGGTTCGCATGGTTGGGCGGTTTGCATTTGAACACTAATCCGAATATACACGGCATCGCATCTTGCGTATTTCCGTCAGTGTAGCCAACTTCATTATTAGGCACCAAGAAACAAAGGTGATGTTTGTCAATTCTTTTGCCCTATTTGTGTTTTGTATCTGCAGCTAATATTTTGTGTAGAAGGTAAATTTGGCATCAACTTCACGTGGAAAAAAGATGGGGGTAGGTTTCGGTATAAACTTCCGTAATACTACCTTGTTACTGTGTAAACTGAAATAGGCAAAATTATTAGGCAGAATGTTGTTTGTTCTTACATCTTTTCACCTTATACACTGTATTGGAAAGAAATAACAGATTTATTTTCGAAGGGAGAACAAGCTATAAAAATAATGGGAAAGTTATGATTGTGGTTGGTCTTCTTGTTTTCCTTACATAAAGGGCACCATAGTATTTGTAGATTAGGATTTATGGGTATACAACTGGAACAATATTACGTAATATTCTCCGATATAAATATAGATTCCTTATCAGTATTTGATCTCCGAATATTTTTTACCCTTTATCGTCATCGCCTATTTTATTCTTTCCTTTGTTGTTTGCAGGTATTCGACGGTTTCATACAGATCTTTTGTCTATTCTCTATTTCTACAATATTCCATGTCGATCTAATATACCATGTCGGTTTGTATTCTAGCAAAGAGATTTGCTTACCATTTTCCCAAATTCTATCATCTTTGTTTTCTTGTACATCAGACAGTATTTTCCTGTACTTTTAAGTTCTTCTACATCATTTTATTCATGTTTCATCCATATTCTCTTGTTCTGTCTGTTCCTCTTCTGAGTTTATTATTTAGTTTCCTATAAATGGTTTTACGTTTCTCTGTACCTATCCGCTTCCATTTTTTCTCCTTCATTTTTCTTTAATATTCTTCTGTAATCTACTCTCTTTTTTATTTCTCTTTTCTGCATCATGTTGAATCATCTCTTTTGTTATATCAGTAAGGAGTGTTTTTTGTGATCTCACTGTTTGTTACTGTTTTCTTTGGTTTCGTCCTTATTTGAGTAGTTTTCTTCGAAATTCTCTTCAAATTCCTTCTTTCCTAGTGTTTCCAGTGCTCACGTATTACTAATTCACACATATTTTACTCAGACGAAAATAAGTCATTCTTTATAGATTTTGGGGTGCTGAATACGAAAATGACATTCATTTACGTTGATTGGTTTTTATTTTCGTGCCATACAAAGAAAGAAGTACGGGGAGACAGCGATAGGTCCAAGATGCTTAAATGCCATGTTCCACGACCTACAGAAACATCACTGTGTCTTCCTCAAATAAGTTTCATTGTGTTTAGGATGGAAGAAGATTTTTATTTGGTATGGTGTTGACATAATTACGAAGTACCAAATTAGACCAGAAAGAAGAAGAAAAGCTTTAAATAAAACGAATTTTTAAGGATTTTCCTGAATCCGGGGCCCACTGATAGTCTGAATGGTATCATTCTAAATGTGATGGGACTAATACTCTGAACGAGAAAGTAAATATTCAGTTATCAAATTTCAAAGAATTCCAAGTTCGCAATCCTAAGCGCCAACTATCGTCATTGGTATCATCGTATGCCATATATACCAGTATATATATATATATATATAGCTGAGCTGGTCTACCGGTTCCCGTCAGATCACCGAAGTCAAGCAGCTCTGGGCCTGGTCAGTGCTTGGACGGGTGACCGTTGCAGTACTCAAGATGGTGTTGCCTGTGCGGCCTCCACCCAGCATCGTGAGGCCAATTGGGGAGCTACCTGAATAAAGAGGTAGCGATCACAGTTGAGAGCTTCGGCTCTCCTCTCCCAACCAGTCTGGTCAGTGTGAAAGCAGTAGACCCACTCCTCCCTTGGGAAGAGGCCTCATCCACTAGTGGATTGAATATGGCTGTGATTTATTATTATTATTATTATTATTATATATATATATATATATATAACTCAACGGGTTCGACAAATTTCACGTTGGAAAGCAAAGTTTTAAAAACTTGATTTGACAACGCTGTTTTTATCTCCACCAAGCTGACCGCATGCCAAAGCTTGTGATTGTATTGCACATTTGTCATTACGAGCTTGTCGAGATATACCCCATTTCGTAGAGGAAACATCTTTGTTCAGAAGCGCAATGCTTTTCTGTGTTTGTTTTCCAAAGTGTGTAAATATGCCAGGTACATGTCTTAACAATCAAGATAACTTTTGCTATATATGCGGGAAGCTAACGTTCACGAAATCGATCATTGGGTGCATAAGTGAAACGTGCAAGTTTCCTGTACTTTGGTTGCCGGATAGAAGATCGAAATAAGCTTTGGGCTCTATATGTGTGTTACACGGCATGTTCTATAATTTTAAATACGTCTATGAATGAATGAGAGATCCTATTAGCTATACTATGCCTGTCGGTTGGCGTGAACCAACCAATCATTTAACAGAGTGCTACTTTTTTATGGTTCCTGCGCTGAAGAAGGCACTAAACAAGAAGATAAAATGTACCTTTTAATATCCAGATATGCCATCCACCATGAAAATTTGCCGATTCCTGATCCTGCAGAGAAAGTTCTCACAAGCGGTGATAGTGAACTGTCACAATACTCTGAAGTTACGTCTAGTCCTTCTACTGCAACGGATCCTGCATATCAACCAACAATTTCCTCAACTGAAACCATACAAAATTACTGAATGTGAGCTGAGTGATCTTCATCTTATTATATCTTATTGGTTATTACAAGTTGAAGGAGGATCACCGATTGGCCAAATAATTAGCGCTCTCACTTTCTCAGTGTGATCCATTCCAGCAGGGATCAAGTGAACAAAGTGATTCGATAAGTCCCATGGTTTGAATTTCACATGCTCGTTTAGGACGTGAGTGACAAATTTAAACAATTTACTGAATATTTGTTGTCCTTTATTGGACAGCTGAAAGACTTATATCGATATTAGCCTGATATCCTGTGCTCCTAGGGTTTGTTTGTTACATGTTAATGTTGTTGTGCTGAAATGTCTCACGGAGAAGACTGTTGCCAGGTGGTATGCACAAATATTTCTTTGGTAATTTCCTCATTTTCGATCCTTTTCTTTTAATTTCCTTTCTGTAGTCAAGTCTCACTTGCCAGACTATATCACAAATGCTAAAAAGTATGGTTTTGGAAATATATTCATTGCACCGTGTTATACAAAAGAAGCTATATTTTATTATTTTTATTCCTAAAGTAGCATTTCGGAAGCTCGGCAAAGTAGATTCAAAGACACATGATATTAAGGAATCATGATATGAAACTTCTGTAGTATTGTTTTGAAGAGTTGAGTACAGAAAAGTTGAATATATATATTAAATATAGAATTGCCTATATTTAAGGCATTAAAATATATACTGATTTACTAAATTTTCTTTAATTTTGTTCTAATTACTTTGCACTATTATGTTTCGAAATATTTACATTCCAAACAATAATTGAATCGGTACTTGGAAGAAGGAAATAAATGCCAAATATTAAAAAGTTCTGCGTGAAACGTTACTTATTGAATCAATACACAACTCCAGTTCCACAGTAAAAAAAAAAAAAAAAAAGTTAAAACAACACATACTGTCTTTCTTGCTTCCGACACTGTGAATCTTTTTCTTCAGAGAATTGTGACACGACTTCTTCCACGTATTCCGAGGTTTTCGAGTTTATTTCCTTCTTCCAACTACTGATTCAATTTACTTTCCAATATTTTAGCTTCCGTCAACACCTTTGTTTCTTTAGAAGAACTTGAGGAATAGTCTATTGATAATAACAAGTAAAACTACTTCACGTGGATGTGTCATACGGTAATCATTTCGCTTACTTTGCGAACTATCTCTAACCTCTCTCATAATGAAATTGGTATGGCCAGTATTTCGGATTTGCACTAAATACATTTTCAAGGAACAATAAGGTTGAATAATAATAATACCGAAAAGGGATTTTAATGACACCTGAAAGCTGGGCTCTTTTAATTTCATTCAGAGAGGGTCCAAGGTATGCGTCCTGTTTATAATAATTAACAATTACAGATGATTTTCCTTTCTCTCTACTCTTGATGGCAAGTCTTCATATTTGAGTAAGATCTCTGTTATGTTTATAATACTTCGTGTTTTACAAGGATGTTGGCCAGTTAACATGTTAAATTATCTGTACTGGTTTCCTTTCATCTGCGTTATGTGTAGGTTATTTAATCGTTTCTTGAGGTTTACACGATGGAATTTGAACATATAGATGTACATTTCAGGTATAGCGCTATGTACAGAAACTGTTGAATTGACGATCGTTTCACTGACCTTATCGTCATCTGAAGAACATGACAACAAATGCAGAAAAGAGGTCGTCGATTCAACATTGTTTCTTCATGCACCTTAGAGTCAAAAAATAAACAATTTTCCAGCCTGAGTGAAAGTTGCATAAATAAATTCAAAATTCAAATAAAAATATGCAGTATCTTCTTTATTGCTATGTTGTTAGTCTGTAAATTATTATTAATTGCAAATAGTTTTAGTCTGAATTTTTGCCTTGAGAAATGAAATTATTTCGTTTAACTATTTGATTAGAGTAGGTTTACTACTGCACATTCAAAGTTATATTAAAGAAAGCTCTTGCAATTATTAAACTTTATGGTAATTAAATTGTTTAACATTCTGAACTTTCAAGATGAAATAAAAATCTTATACATGTAAAAATTATATTTATATTTAGCTCATAGTTACCATTAAGGGAAGATACTAATTACATATTACTAAAAAAAATGCATGAATAATAACCTAGCCACCGTAGTTTGTTTGAAAAACTCGCAACTTCAGATAAGCGTTGTGAATACAGTGTAGATTCGAATTATGTTTATACTGGTCATTCTAAATGAAATTCTCATACTTAGTCATACGAAGCAAATGCTGGAATAATGTCTTAAATTCAGTTAAAAAAAATAGACACTCTTTCTAATCTGCTGTCAAAAGCATATGAAAAATGGAACATTTTATATTTAGGTGTGAAACTGTTTTGCTTCATTGTTTAAGTAGCTTTAATAGAAAGAAACCTGAAAATATGGAAATGGATAGATACACATAACAACAACTTATTGATGGAAATAGGTTATACGAAGAAAATGGTATATCATGATATTGCCCCCGGCAATGATACTGTCACAACTCAAAATTCGTTAATTTTGAGTTATTTACATATTCGGACTCCTGAAACTACGCTCTATCCAGCAATATAACTCTCACAACCCATAACAATGTTTTTCGTTATTTCTGATCATAAGTCACATTCACGTCTTTCCATGCAACCAAGTTACAAACTGCCGTTAAGTTCTTTTGACTAATCAAATTCATCACTACCGAATCAAATATTCAGCCAGTTGTTTGGTGGCAAAGGTAAGACATCAACGTCAACCGTTCATTAATTCATTGACCTAGAAACCTTCATGTTAAAATTTAAATATTCTATCTCACCTAGAAAGCAAAGCAAAGATAAAACAAGTCTGACCAATAAAATATAAAAGCAGACTCGTATTTGCTCTAAGGTAATATCTATATATCTTCCACAAGGGCTGAGATTAGCTTTGTAACTTTTTGATCAATTGAATTGGTCGTCATACCACTTTGAAATCAGACCAAATGCGTGCATTCTATTCAAAAGGATATTAGCACGAGTAATCATGAAAGATCCTTTGGGAAAACCGAGAGCACCAATTTGAATGCCAAAATTTTCACGCATAATATGGAACGGTGAACGACTTCATTTGCCATAAAATACCATTATCTCTCTTTTGACCAACAACTTCAATATATTCACTTTGCGTCGTTGATTTTCTCACTAACTCTTCATAATTCGAATAACCGAAAAATTTCTCGTACAACAACCATACCACTTTATCAATCTTATCGTTTAAGACATTCTTGAAGATATTTGGTCCTTTCAGCAACATTTTGGAATCTGAATTCGTTAAGAGTATTCATGTCGGGGTAGTAAAGGTACTGTTAACATTGTAACAACAGCTCCTTGATACAAGGAAACAATAATAAGTGTAAAGTATTTGCAAGTAAAGAAAACAATTCTGATCGAATTACTGTTTGGTTGGCTGGATAGACTTCTATTCTGGCTGTGGCTATAGTGCTGCCAAAATGACTTGAGCTGTGTCAAAAATGCAAACTAAAACTCACGCCCTCGACACACCCGCGCGTTGAGCCAATAAGAGTTCAGCGGGTCGATAAGCGAG
>JAGDQP010057495.1:0-12736 GCA_022664845.1 Lepisma saccharinum | reverse complement strand
TTAAAGGTAAATAATTGAGGAGGTTATTGTACATGACCAGTACATAAAAAGTTCATATATACACATATGTTTCCAGGCTTCATTGCAGATATATACTTACAGAAACGTTGTGCCATGGTGACAAGTTTGACCCACTAGCACTACACAAAATCACTGCGAAAGTGAGATAACATCTTACAAGACACTAAGGGCACCTCTACAATGAACAAGTGTCAGATCAGGTGTTCGAAAATGTCACCATTAATCTCAACATACTTGCGGGCTCGCACCAGCAATGATCCCCCTGAAAGTTACAGTAACTCATCATTCATAGAACTAATTTCATTAAGACGAACGAGCCTCAATTTGCTGAGATGTGGAAAATATAAAACGGTACAAAATGTGTGTGACAGCAAGCTATGCAGTATAAAAACAAATCCCTACTGTTGACACTTTCTAAAGTAAAATGTGTAATATGTTCAATTTAGTTTCCTGCAATGGTGACTTCACGCGGGGGAGAAATGGGGCGATACAACCAAAATTAGAATCTTTCCCCGAAATCGCCCCCCGCCCCAACGATTACTAGAACTGTTATCAGATGATTAATAATTTTCATCTGAAGTTTAACAATAAGAACTATGTTAAATTGATTAGCTAATGAATTTAACTCGATTTTGTATGTGATGCTGTGAGACTAGTCAAAGTGAAAAAGTGACTGAGTGTGGAAAGAGTTTTGATTTATTTTACCATTCATTAGAACAACAGATGAGTAGCGTGAATACACCTTGTTCTTAGCGCACCCGTATACTTTTCCCTGCTCCCAAATCTCAGTAACTACAAGTCAGATAGAGATGAGCCATATGCTCAGTGCTCGAAATGAGACGGTACACGCCGGTATGACCAGTACTATAGTATCTGGCCAAAACTGACGTTAAATGGTATATCTGACGTTATTGGATCGGAAATATACCTTCACTTCTAAATTTCCTTGCCGAGCACTGCATATACTATCGGACTCCTTATGCAACTCCGTATCACCATCGTAGCTGCAAAGAAGTACAATAATACTGTATAATAAGGTCTACTGTGCGTTTAATTACAATAACCCATCCAATTAATTAATCCCATTAAAGCGTCTCTTCTTATGCTAACATTGCTACGTCAATAACCAGCGTACAAATACATTCTAAAACTGAATAGGCTTTGTTTACAAAGATTCTTGTTCGTTACAAACTCATTTATTTCTATGTTACTCATTCATTTGTGAGACGCACATGAAATATTTAAGCAAGATTCTAATCACAACAAAATAGTCCGTAATTATTAACTGATGTTCTAACTTCTGTAATTAACCAGCAATAATAATCCATTTTGCGGTTTTATGTATTAGATGGGTCGTTCTACAAAATTTCAGTAAAGTTCTTAATTTGTTCGTTGATTTATATCAAAATGAATGATTGAGTACAAAGGTGTCTTAAGACGAGAGCCCGTGAATTATTACTTCAAATAAAGTATATATTACGATTGGCTTACTCGTGCTTTTTACACTTTACACATTAGATTGTGTATATATGTGTGAGAGAATTATTTTGTTTTCTAATTAGCTCTCTAGAAGAATTGCTACCAACTTCATCAAAAGAGAGTATGTTCAAAGAAATAAAATATACATGATCGTACAATAACGCCATTTTTCTTTTCACTGTTGGTGTTTTCACAAAGTTTGTTTTGTGGCCATAAACTGGCATAAATTTAAAATGAAATAGCAAAAAAATGGAAATGTAACGGCAAAATCCGAACTAGGCCTTATGAAATACATGCAGTAAAATGCATAAAAACTTACACCAAGCATATGAAAATAGAATAGAAGAAGGTATAAAATTGAAAGCCAGGAAGGGGGTCAAGAAACATCCCTTGCCTTCCCTTCCCGACGACCATGTAGTGTGTAAGTTCCAATGAAGCTCCGAGTCCGAGTGTGTATTCCGATTTCGGACATGTCTCCCGGTTGGAGTCGGCCGACTTTATGCTTGACTTGTAAGTTATAGTTAAAGATAAAAACAGGCGGTAACGGGTGTATTTATCCGACTCCATCTAGTATTGTAGTATTGTTTATGACCAGTGTTATTCTTTAGCACCATTAAAGACAATTCTGGAAGTTTAGGCGTCAGATCATCCATAGTATTTTGGTTAATTTGGGTAGGTTGGGGTTGATAACTTTCAACGTTATAAGGTTTATTAGGGTCCATGAGGTCTTTTGGAGGCATTAGGTCATAGAGGAATCTACCCATAAGTTTACTATGAGGGACCGTATCTATAATGGCAATTGGATTTTGTTGTAGGTTTCTCAGGACTGGACTGTTCATTGGAAGGAGCTTAAATGCTGAATAATGAGGGGTTTGTGTGTTGATTAACTGAATTAAAGGATGCTGAGGATTTGATTGTTGTTAGCTAGGATTTTGAGTACGGTAATAGTAGGAAGGTTATTGGTTGATAGTAGCCAAGGTTTTCACTAAAATAGGTTGTGAGGTCGATACTTGTTGATTACAAGTTTGGGTATTTGGTATTTGAGGGTTTATATTTTGGAAATTTGGCATTTCTGAGGACAAATTTTGTCTGCTGGTGTTTAAGGTTTGTAGGTTTTGTGGACATTGTTCTATCAATGCTTGTAAAGCTTTCAAATTTTCAACAAGTTCCCTTTTCTTGAGTAAATCTGACGATTTTTTCAACACAAGTAATTTATTTTGTGGATCTCTAATCGATGTATAGGGCTCTAATACTACCTTTTGGAGAAATTGTTTGTTTAATCCTAGAGAAAGATAATGTACCTTTTCGTCTTCTTTAGCTGCCGGCAAATTATGGTGTATCGCCGTTAATTTTCGAATGAAGTAAGCGTTGATTGGTTCATCTGCTGTTCGTTGTACAAAGTCAATTTCCACTTCAGCTTTGTATCGTGGGATTTTTTGGACTACTTAATTTGACTAATTTATTCTTTAGTTGATTGTAGGTCATTTCTGTTAGTATGTTCTGGGATTGTAGTTGAAAGATCATGTCCAATGCGACATCCTGTAGTTACATCGGGAGTACCATCACGTTTCGCGTCATTCCAGCCCTAGAGGGTTGATAAGTGTTCAAATAACATTATAAAAATGTAACGGGATTCTCATTTATACTACCCGAGAATTTCGTGAGGTGTGGTAAATTAAAGGATGGTCTAGTTGCCGAATGACCTGTCCTACTTCCGGATCTAGTAGTTGGCATTTATTTTACTTGACATCCTCTTCCCTAACTCAACCCTACTGTTAAAATTATTTTAGAGAAACATTTTTCCATGGAACGTGCCTAATTAAAATATATATAGGAGTCAAACGAATAATATGTTATTAGTGAAGAAAAAGAGCCACTTGACACGTTATGATCGACCACTTGACACGGTTTTCGCACTTTTTGTACACTCCCTATTCTCTGGACACAGTTTCCCTTCTGACAATACTTAGTCACTTATTGTCCACTACACAAAGTTTCAAAGTTTGTGGGCACTATATTTTCGTCACATAAGGCGCTTCCACCACGTAATGTTCCTTTTGGAACAGCTAATAAACAGCCTCACAGGTAGAGTCAATAGATACACGGGACTTGGTCACTTTAGCCCACAACCATTTTATTACAAAATTGAGTATAAGTTGTTACGTTATTAAAAAGACTGCTCGTAACCAAAGTTATTTACAAATTCTTTAAGGTCTTAGTTAGAACATAACTAATAGTTTCTATGTTGCTGTAAATGGTTCTCGCCTCGAATGAGGGAGATATAGGATATGAGTTAGCACTACCTTAGGCAAGTAGATGCGATGGATCTACTTGCCGCGTTTTCAAGCAAAATGAGCCCGGCGGGAATTTGCTCCGTCTCCAAGCGAGTCCAGAGCGGGCATGTGTACCTAGGTAAAGGTTGGTAGGAGCTTTGTCCTGATCAAGCACAAGAGACGGAAAAGAGGATTATACTTGGTCAAGCAGCAGAGTATAAGGAGTTTGTTCCAGTTCAAGCAACTTATAAAGGGAACCAAGAAAGTTTTGTCGCTTTTTGTGGAGGTCTGTGTTCAATTTGTCCTCACACCGTAAGTTGAATGCGAATGGAGATCAGGCGAAGGTCAGTTGTTGGTGTGGGTATAGCCAACTTACTGCCTGGTTGTGGCAGTTCAGTTACACCGTGAACATGCGGAAGGACAGAGTGAACATGGGACCTCCACAGAGCGTCATAAGGGCATGTATGTTGTACGAGTTCAAACTGGGATCAAACGCAGCTGCAGCGGGGCGGAAGATATGCCAGGCCTTTGGTGAGGGTGTCGTGACTACTCGGACAGTGCAGCGGTGGTTTACCAAGTTTAAGGACAGTGACGAAACACTCGAAAACGCACCACGTGCAGGAAGACCAACACAGGTACCACATGAAGATCTTCAGGCAGGTATCAATTGCGGCGAACAGTGGCCAGACATGTGAGGAACTGGGACTACAATTCTGTGTGAGTGGAGAAACCATTCGGCAGCTCCTCCATCAACTTGGAAAGCACTACAAGTTGGGTCGATGGGTCCCACATGATTTGACTCCGGGCTAGAAGGCAACGCGAGCAGACACCTGTGTTTCTTTGCTGTCTCGTCTGAGGAAGGAGCCATTTCTGGACAGGGTGTTGACATATGATGAGAAGTGGGTCCTGTACGAAGCTCCGCGGTGCCGTCATCATTGGTTAGCATCCCATGAACCGGTTCCAAAACAGACGAAACCAGCACTACACCAGAAGAAGTTCCTCCTGTGTGTTTGGTGGACTGCTCGCGGCATCGTGCATCGGGAACTGCTACCAGCTAGTCAGAGCATCAATGCAACCATGTACTGTCAGCAGTTGAGCCGTGTTCAAGAAAAACTCAAAACTCTGGAGCCAGCACTTCCGAATCGCAAAGGTGTCCTCCTGTTACAGGACAACGCTAAGCCCCACGTGGCCAAGATGATCCGGGACACCATTCTACGCCTTGGATGGGAAATACTATTGCATCTGCCATACCCCCCGGACATTGCACCATCCGATTTTCACCTGTTCCATTCCTTGGACAATCACCTTAGAGGACGCCAGTTCAAATCCCTAGTAGAGGTGCAAAATGCACTTGATACCTTCTTCGCTTCACGGCCCACCAAGTTCTACCGCGATGGAATCCATGGTCTTCCAGAACGTTGGCAGAAGGTCGTCGATGCTGATGGGGACTATTTTTGATCTTCCAAGTACGTCTTAGGTGACATATCGATGTTCGAAGATGGTGGGTGAAAAAGCGACAGAACTTTTCTTGCTTGCATTTATAGAACGGTTAGAGGGAGAGGAGTGACCATACGGGTGAGCGTGATGTCTATTGCCTTGAGCTGTGGATGTTTATAGTACTGGGTTCGGGTGTGGTTCACTTAGTCCTTCCTTCTGGTCATTAAGTCCATCATCTACGATGCCAGCGTCATCTTCAGTTGTCGTCTACTTGGTGTTTACATACAGATACGGCAGTTATTGTACACATGCTTTTGTTTACGTTATGAGTAGTACTCTAGTTTGTTTACATGTGTTGTAACACGTGGAGAATTACAATATATTGCTGCTTTTAGTCACGTCATTTCACACAGATGTAGCATATTGTCCCTCTAATTTTGCGTACAAGACTTTTGTAGACTATTGGTCTACAATACGTCTCAATGTTGGTAAATTAACACCATTGGTTAAAATATGTCTTATTAACTTTGTAGCTTCACCTGTCATTCTTGTGATATGATTATTAAATTTAAGTTTAGATTCAAAATAAATACCGACATGCTTGATAGTGTTTACCTTCAAAACATCCATTTCCTTTATTTTATAGTTACTTACATAGTATTGTGTCTTATTAGTGTAGCTAATTAATTTAGTCTTGAGAACATTTACCTCGATTTTATTTTTTTATACCATGCAGTCATACTGTTGAGATAATCCTGCAATAACAGGTTGCCTCTATAGTTATTTACCTTTCTATAGAGCTTTAGAGAGTCAGCATATAATAACAGTTTATAGTTTTACTAGGTTTATTTATTAGAACCAGATGATGAACACTATCAAATGCTTTAGCCATTGTGACCACATATATAATAATAATAGTAATGATGATAATAATAGTAAAAATATTTGTAACATAAGATAAAATAAAATTATAGCTCAGTAAAGCAATACATTTTAATTAATAACTAAAAACTCGTAATAGTTTCACCAAGTAACTAACTACTTGGCTTCATAATTGGTGAAACTGTTACACGTTTTTAGTTCTTAATTTAAACGTGTTGCTTTGTTAGCTACTATTTTTATTGTAAGTATATAAAAGTAAAGCTTTGATATGGAAAATATTTGTAACATGTCGCTTCACTGAAAACGTCCAATCACTATTTTTAAAGAGGGAGAAAATTAACGGATGTGCGCCTTACTAAAGATGTCCATTCTGTTAATTTGCATCACCGAAGATACCCACTGAACACATTGCATCACTTAAGATACCTGTAAATATACTATTAAAACACTGATCACTATAAAAATGTAAATCACTGACACGAAAGATGTAGATGAGGATCCTTGTGCTGGTGTATTAGGAGATGAAGGATGAAGATGGTTGGTTGAGATGGGGTAGAAATAGAAAAAATAAAGGATATTGTCAATCAAATAATCAATAACATTATGATCCAATAAAATTAAGAGAGGAAGGTAACTCACTTGAGGGTTGTTTATAAATAAAAATTTCTGTCTTTATCAATTATCCATGGGTCTTCTCGAAATCTGGATACTATGTGGCTAGGCCTTCAGTCATAACCTACTAGCTTGCCAAGGGCGTTCGTTGATTTCCACAGTGGCCTTATTTGCTAGGTCTTGGTTAGACCAAATCAAGGATCTATGGAAATTTTATAAACTCCAATACCGGAATACTGTGTTCGGATATCTTAAACATTGTAAGTAAACTCTGTGAACGATTTTGTGAATTCATTAACGTTGTATCTCAACAATACATAACCTAGAAAATCAAACTAAATACCAAAAATTGCTGCAATTATGTGGAAAAACATCCTATAATGCAAAAAAACAACTATGTTACGTCAACGACAATTGGTAAAATTGCGGCCATAACTATCCAAGTTGAATCAAACAAGTTAGAGCTGCTATTCTACTAACAATCACAAAGCCTGTGGTTCCTTCATAGCATTTTAACATCAAAAGCGTTAATTTTCTAAAATCAAATACATCTGTTTATACCCAACATTATTCGCTATTGTATTTCGCTCTTGCCAATTGAGAAACGTTTATTTTCAACCATTAAGAAATGTAAATGTAAGTAATCGGGCCGAAAGCACCCAGGTCCACAGCTCCTTAAGGAACTTTCCTCTGTATGTACACAAAACTGTTCGCTATTAGATTATGTCTTGGCTGTAAGAGAAACGCTTATCAACTATTGGCAATTTTTCATGTACATATCCGGGCGGTAAGCTTCCGTGCCTCCCCCCCAAATTTTCATTTGTACATATTTTTGCTAGTCACGGTGACTAGCACCCGCCAAAATGTGTCCCAAGTTTATGCCCTTTATTTCGGGGAGAGGATTTGGAAACAGGTAGGGATAATAGTATGTGGGTGGTTTAAGAGGTGTAATAATATTTTATTACCATTTTTTTTCTCTTAATCTCTCTAACGTGGATATTATAAGCTTTGCTTATAGTCATAAAGTTAGGGTAAGGAAATCAACCAAAATGGGCGAGTATGATATGAAAATGAAGTTCATTACCACGTCTCAGACATATAGACTATACAGGCCATTGACAGTCTTCTTTCTCCGGGGTTGTTCTGTGCATGATCAAAGACAGATGAGGTGCTGGTAGTATATAGATGAATACATTGCAAATAATGAAAGTGAGTAATGGAGCAGTGAATGGTTGGAGTCATTGGGGAATTTACACTCCTGTTCCTAGAGCGTTGGTATGGATATGAACATAGGGACCGGAATAGGTGGCTTGCAGGTTGGTATTGAGAATGGTACGTCCAGAGAAGTGGAAACGGTGTAAGACTTCTTGTCACGCTATGTCTACTGGATGATATTCACGTGTATATTACTCACTTCGTTCCCAAAATATATTATTTATCATGTGCCGTGGACAAATTTTTGCAAATATATCCAAGAGAGAGCACAATAACGACCTGGAGACTATATTGAAAACACGTTGAAGTAATCAACTACGAAACGTATTATGTCAATATGCAGTTGGTTCTCACTTATGCGATATTCTTCACTGATTTTGGCTCGCATAAAGAAATATCGAAGCAAATATATTCAAGCATTTGTTTAGATAAGAAAAAGTCACAAAAAATCACATATGAAAAACTCATATTCTTTTACTCGGCTATAGACCACTTGTCAAAAGAACTTTACCATGGAGAACAAAGCCTGGTGCCCTTCCTGAACATGTGCTTGCTTGCAGCTCTTCACACCTATTCACATTTTTCATCGGTTGTCATATATGTTAAAATTTATATCATGAGTGAGCGCAAACACTTCTATGTTCACTTATCATTAATAATCCCACGGAATTGCAGGAGTTGACGAGCGAAAATATAAAATGTTCCCATTTCTATTAAACATTACAAACGTACTTTTCGACAATTCTAGCGCGATCTAACTTTCTTGTTCGGAACTAGCCAAGAGCACAGAGTATTTCACCTCTTGACTTTTAATTCTTCTCATTTTCAGAAATATACGACTGTTTGTTGATGTGTGACTGTCAAGGCAAACACTGGCGGTCACAAGTAGGAATGAATATCTTGATTCAACGTGATCTTTTGCTGCAGAGTCAGTTTGATCAGTCAGATCCACGTATTCGTGATCGGAATCTGAATCGATAATAATATCAGTCTTTTTGAAACGTGGTAAGACTGTTGTTGACCTCTTGATATGCTTGACCTCTTGATATGCTAGTACGTGAGATTGAATAAGATTGGTGACATTTCTGTTTTCCTGTATACTGGGGTGAGTTTTGATAAGCAAGTGGTCCTGGAACAGTCGGTAACTGATGACGTTCTAAGCTTTTTTTTATTAGTCATTACTTGCTTATCATGTCAACAAAATGATAGTTAAGGTAATCAGTCTTTGTGCAATGCCTGCTTATCTCAGACTAACGTCTACCCTCCAACACTGTGAAAGTACCGGCAGACCTAATGTGAACGTATATGTGTTTGTATCTCTAGTACGTTTGCTATACTAGGTCCTCGGTAACACGCTAAGGATTCGCAGTTAGGCTAGGTTAATTTATGTTTCATTACATTACAATTAGTGCGCTTCTATTAGGTCTATAGCATAATTACAAAGCTACCTACAGCTACTATTAACACAGTTTCATGTAAATATAAGGGGGGGGGGGAAGTAAGTCTACTGTGCTCTGACAATTTTCCTTGTTCCTCCTTGTTACACTTTTACTACATTATAAATACAACTTTATAACCAATTCTACAGCATAATTGCAAAGCAAACTACAGCTACGGCCATCTAGTGATAAAACACATATATTACTGCCCATATTATTTATCAGATTTAACCTGAGTCACTCCACGAATCACAAAGTTCTGGACACAGACGAACACCATGAGCGAGATTAGTAGGTTCTTTTTTTCTATAGCATCGCTATCAAAGTACCTAAAATAAAATATAAGCAAAAATTAACATCTGATAGGCTATTAAAACAACAGCAAAAGAAAACTGAAATGTATCTCACAACCTATGCAAAATATAAACTGTATTGCAAACAACTGATTATATTACGAACAGTTAGGTTAAAAGAAACTCAGTCAACAAAATTGTCTACTGCATAGTTTGTGTACGAGAAAAAAAAACATGTCACCTAAACATGCATTTATGTAAGAGATCTTAGTCTATTTACACTGACATAGGAAGTTTTTCAGTTCGAACAGGAATTTTTTGATAGGAGTTCGTATATATATTTATATCCCGATGCTGATATTTATATCGACCTTATAAGGCTCCGTTTGTCCGCTAGAAGGCGTTAAATAAGAAGTAAGTGGAAGACAGCCCGGCAGCCGCTGCAACGGCTCCTGTAGATTCGGTTCGAACAGGCATTTATTACACAAAATATTGTATATACCTGGACATACTTGACAGTGCTGACAAAGACTGCAAAGCCACAATACCGTGTAACAAAAAGTTTGGCAGATATAGGCCAGTACTTGTCTTCACAAATGTAAGTGAGGCTTTCCTACAAAGTGTTTTGGTGTCTTGGGTGCCAAGTATGACATCGTTTTGAGAGCTCTTCTCTGAGAGAGCTTTAATGGGATGGACGGCTATCAACTTTTGTTTTTCCTTTTGTTGGGACCATCATATCGTGCCAGATAAATGGTGGCATTTTTGTTCAATAATTCTGGACGAATATCAAATAGTCTACCCACGGTTTTGAAATTTTAGGCTTCGTTAATCAAAACTTCAGTCCAGAAAGGTACAGAGCTTGTGATATGTGTTTGTAAGGCTGTTGTCAGATGAACTGTTTCTGAATGCTTTCACGAGCAGTTTTCCATAAAAACTTGAGTTGTTCCAAACTTTTCTTGTTTGAAATGTTGTCCGGGGGTGTACATAGCACAGTATCACTGGGAAAGTAGGATGAAAGCCGTACATTACAAAATAAGCCGATTGCTGTAAACCATAAAGAATTGAGGCGTTGTATGCAAATGTAGCACTGATGAATAAGTGTTAGATTTATAATTAGGAAGCGCATCAAGTTAGTTAAAATATAATGCAATCTACTTTAATGGCGTATCTTGTAGTGAGATGTATTATGATTATTATACTTTAAACTGGTTACTAGGCGTCATCGGGCCCTTCTCATCGACCATTAAATGGCTGAACAGGCCCTCGTCAATCGTGAGTCTGAAGTGCCTGTCAAAGGCCTTCCCATTTGGACCAACAAACAAGCATTGGTGCACAGAAATGTCAGGTTTTTCATTTCTGTGAAGAAACATTTACTTGGTAACATAGCGAATGATTTTGAGGGAGAAGGATGAGTGGTGATGATACCATCATTAAGAATTTCCATTATGACTTTCTCTTGCAATTTACGCAGTACTGATAGCAATAATCGTTTGTGATTCGCGAGTTTATGAATCCGGTACAGAACGTCATGCAGCCTTGGTGTACTGTTTCGGGTCGATAAAAAATTTGGTTACTGTGCCAAGGTAATCTTTGGAAGCTTGGACAAGTCGATGTTTTCAACACTGTAGGAGAGGATATCAGCAACAGCCACTGGTTCATTTTCTTCTTGGAAGGCGAGTGATGGGTCTACAGGATACCTGCTAAGCTCGTCTACGAAAGTATTGGAGGCTCCAGAAACATGTCTTATTTCAAAGTCAAATTCTTGAGGGAAGACAGCGATATGGGCTAGCTTTCCAGATAACTTTCTACTACTTCTTATGTAAGACAAGGCAGAATTATCTGTGAAAACTATGTATTTGATGGCATAACGATAGTATTTAAATGTTTTAAATACATAGTATGCTGCTGCTACTTCTACAATAAACACATCATAATTTTGTTCTCTTGGTAATAACTTGCGAAAACAATATGCTACGGGGTGCAGTAAGCCGTCAAAGCCCATTTCTAAGAGAGACCCTCCAATTCCAAAATAACTGCTGACGAGGTTGACATAGGGGGTGACATTGGGCTTAAATGGCATCAGAATGGGGGCAGTAGTAACTATTTCTTTTAGATTCTAATATTAAGTTTCGCATTCTGAATTCCAATCCATTATCCCCAAGAAAGATTCTACATGTTTCTTTGTCTTACGTGTAGGGAAATCCAATATGGCATATCGAATTTTAGGAGCTATTTGCACAGAGTTTTCTGATACAATTTTCCCTCGTACTTCTAAGAAATAACAAAATGGCGGATGGTGCATTCCTGACACTCGATGGATTATATATCCAAAGGATATTTTACTTATTAAAGTGAAGGAGATGATATTCTACTGGAGATTGGTCCTCATGATCCCCGGTGTGTAATCTGCTTATAACATTGCGTGACTAAAAGTGTTTTTTATTTATGTTTTTTTCTCCGCTCCCTGGAGGCGCGAATTTCATTATGGTGGGAACACAGCCTTACACAGTCTTCTCAGCATTGCCATTTTCGACTATTTTTTATACATAAGGGCGGGAATTCAAAGGCTGGATTGCAACGTGATTTCGCGCTTACCGTGCAAAATATACTAGAATAATGCAATTCAGTACTATAAATAATAAACTACTTTTTAGTAACATTTTCAAATATATGAAACACTTGAGTTTCAACCTTTCGTAGAGTGTTTTGTACGTTTCTCTGTTATTACGAAAAGGGAGATCAAAGGGTTATATTTTTATTTAATTACACAAAAATTATTAAATGTAGAGAATTGATATATTCACAAATTATAGCCAATGGAAACACGCACATATCGCGCACAGGAAAGTTTTTCACGTCATTTAATTTCGGAGATACAGCCCTACAAAGTTAGCTTAAAAAAAAGAGCTATAAAATGCACACTTATTTACTAATTTGTATGTTTTCCTCACCACACAAACTACATTAAAATAAATTGTAAAGTAATAAAAGGAGATCAATCTATCAATTCCAACGAGGTACGGCAATAGGATTGCCACCTGTCCCGTATAATACGGAATGTCCCGTATTTTAGGTAAAAATTACG
>JAGDQP010057494.1:0-12736 GCA_022664845.1 Lepisma saccharinum | reverse complement strand
CTAACTTTAATCGGGCAAATAGAGGTTGTCAAATTTCAAATTGCAATGCACAATTCTAAGTAGGCAATGGTCTGGTAAGGTGCGCCAAACCTTAACAAATAACTCTTTGAATCTTTAAGAAATCCTACCATTTACTTTCAGGTTTAATAATTTGCTTTCCTTGGGGCAATTGGAGAAAATCAATACTAAACAACTCCTGTAGCAGATCTTCGACAGTAGACGACCGTGCCACAAGACTTTAAGGGCGATTTCAGTATATCGGTTTCATGAGTTTGCAATGTATTTTCCAGACAACACTAGTCGAGAAAGTGCCCCCACCTGAATATTTAATTTCATTAAAAACAGATTAGAATCCTCCCAGTTTCAAGTACATCTCAAATGAATTTATTTTTTCCCCCAAATAAAATTAAATAAAGTAAGCCAAATAAAGTATATTTAAATTTCACTGTACTCCAATTATTTTCCCGAGGTTAAAAAATAAAAACTGAAAAAGTTATTCAATTGCGAAAGACATAGAAATTCATTTCGGATTTTGATCCACTGAACTCCTACTCCAAAAATATTAATATACTCATATGTACAGCTACTTTAGCTATCTGTCTGCATATCGCGGGTCTCCAGCTGCACCATTGACCGCCGTTGGCAACGATGAGTACGTCTTTCACGACAGATCGCGTAAGAATGAAAGATTCGACTCTCCGTCCTTTGAAATATTTCAAGGGACGCTTATATATCGAGGCCAATATATATACACTCCTACCTACCTCCTACCTACAATTTTAAAATGGAAAGTTTCCCTCAGCGATAAGTTATGGGAGAGGAAAAGCTATGACTTGCCGCTATACTCTATCATAGAAAAAAGTTACTCAACAAGTAAGTTATGCAGTGGTGAGCTGCCTTGCCTGCTGCTTTCAAGAGAGGCTGCTTCTTCAATGTCTATGTTGAAGAATTTATCAAAATAAAATAGGCAGACAAATATTCATAATATAAGCAGACACGAAATACATACATAATATTTACATAATTAATAATAAGTATTGATATTTTCCCCGGCCGGGTTTGTTATACCTGTACATTTGCATTAAGATATTACATTTAAATAACACATGTATGAAATGAATATGAATTCATGAGCTATTATTTACATCAATTTCCGATTAGGATTTCAAATGATAAACAGCTAGAAAGAACAATTTCTAACAAATGCATTGCAGGAGACACAATACAGCATACCAAGGAACAAGGCAGTTCAGTGCAAAATATCTGGAACCCAAAAGATCTACAAATACGTACTTCCGACCGGAATTCAACTATTCAGGTAAGTGAGCAATCTGATGTAGAACAAAATGCCAAATGCACCGGAAGCCATGTATCGTATACTTCACATCTATGCAACAACGATCCAGTGTTAGAAAAGAAAACAAAAGTATGTGTCGATCTAAGTATCCAAATACAATTATCTAAGTTCAGTATGGAGAATAATAATAGGCAAAATAATTTTACGCATACATTCCGACTCATGCCTCGAACTCAGGAGTGAAAACTTTACTTACAGACAAAAGGGATATCTGCAATAGACGCTTTCTCAAATGTATGTGTAAGAAAAAAATTAAGAAGAAAATGGGCTATGAAAACGTTATCTGTGTCGTTGAGTTTGGTAGCTGAATTTTAGTTATGTGCCCATGTTGAAACAGTTCAATAAAGTCTAGTGTTTTGTCAGGGTAAAGTAGCATACTAACTGGATAATTCAAGACTGGCGTAAAGCTGCTTGGTCTAATGAGTAGTAATACAAGCTGCTCTTTACAGACAGATGCCTAGGAATGTCACGTAAATCTCCCATAAATAGACTCATCGTATGTAGTCAGTCCAGACAGTAGTACGTATTTGATGTTCAATAATGATCTGAGGTAATTTTGATTAGAATTCGAAAGGGAGTATTAGTACACAGGCGTGCACAGCTCCCATAACGGCATTGGGTACATGCAGGCATCTTCAATCTACAATCTTCGTCCACAATTCATTCGGATGGTGATATGTGTTCCAAAAGAAGCACACAGGCCGGAAAAGAACCCCACATGTGAGTGTGCAGGAACATTCAACATAATGTGGTAGCCTTGATTTGTTCTCAAGTTCTTCTGACTTTTATGCAGCGAGGGCGCAATGGAATTATGAAGAGCGTATTGTTATGCACAAGACCCGTTACCATTCAAATAATCTAATTTTTTGGATTAGCATTTAGCATGTATGCCTACCAACATCTGAAGAACACTTCCGCCACGTTCGTGGAGTTCATGCAGAGGTACTCGGTATGGTGTAGAGACTTCAGTGCATTTACCTTTGTTATTTGTATCTCTTTGTTATGTATTCCCTTTCGATCTTTCTTTTTCTTACATGTTTCAGTACAAAATAGCGAAGTGTTTTCTTGGGAGCAATAAACAAATAAATGATGAATATGATTACAGTCGTTTGAGGAGAACACGAGATGAACAAACCATAGGTGGTCATTGCCCAGACGAAATAAGTCAAAGAAGAATGTCTTTCTTAGACGAGGTGAAACGTTCACTGTAGATCGTTACAGAACTGAACTGCACGAAACGCACCACAAATTTGTCAGCAAGCCTTCAGCAATGGTCAACAGACATGGTGTCCTCATGTTGCATAACAATGTCCGCCCACACGTCGCGCAAAGAACGGTGCAGGTTCTCCATGTGTTGCAGTATGAAACCCCTTTTCACCTGCCGTATTTCCCCGATCTTTCACTCCCACTGACTAACATTTCTGGTATCTATAATTTCTTGGCAGGGAAGACATTATCTGATTATGGGGAGGTGCAACATGCAGTAGAAGATTTCTTGGCATCGCACATTCCAAACCTCTTTCGCTCCGGAATTCAATCGTTGGTTGATCGATGCCAACAGTATGTGGAAGCAGACGGCGACTGCTTTGATTAAACAGATAATGTAGTTTTAATGTCTTTGGCCTTTGGACATGACATATCCGGGCCAGACATTTCATTCGCACCAACCCGAAAAACTCCTGGAAACATTGTTGTGATAAACTTAAACGCGCTGTCTCATACTGTTTTCTAATAGCACGCAAGCCCTTGATGAAATCGATAATGCCGTGTACTTTAGATTGACATGTGATGCCATTACGCGCGTACGTTTTGAAGAGGAAGTAATTGGCTACAACTCCATGTCTCTCTGAAGTTCGCGTCATTACCGATGCCGCCAAATGAGGTTGGATACTATTAGGCAGCAGAGTATGAGATAACGCATTTAAATTTATTATAGCAATGTTTCCAGTTATTTTCAACTTCTGATGTCAATTGGAGCGTTCTTAACGTTTAATAGTATATTAACTATTGTGTCAGCTAATAAATGTATTTATAATATTTGAGAGTGCCACATCCAATTTTTCAAAACATCTTCAGAGAAACTGACATGATCACATGTATTTTGTAAATAGAATCGAAAAACCATACACCATTCACTTGACTCATGTTGTCATTTAAGAAAAACGCATTTTTCGCATTTGATTGCACCACTCGGTCACTCTGGATTTACATAATATTCACATTTGGCAGGGATTAGTTCAATTAATTAACGCTGAATTTCTGGGCAAATATTTTTTTTCTAAAGACTTGTAAATAAATAAATATTTTATTTCTGAATCCAACATAATTGTTTACTGCAAAAATTCTCAAATATATTTTTAAAAATGTTTTAATAACCAATTATATTTTTTGTTTGACGTTCAAACCCTTTCCTCCAAAATTGTTTATTGCCATAAAGCATCTTTTTTTAAATTTAACACCCAAACAATTTTAATAATTTTTATAAAATTTTCTATGCTAGGGAAGTGGGGAGGGAATAAAAAGAAACATTGAAAGATATAAAATAAGAAACATCAAACAAAATAATTATTTAATTACAAATCCGAGCCTTAATAATAAGCTACTAAGATAATAGTAATTACTTTGGTTTTAGGTCGGAAAAGTAAGGAAAAATACCCGAACCGAAAAAAAATTCAACAGAAGGTTTGAAAGTTGCAAATAACTCAGAAAGTATTCTTTATTAGCATATTCAAAATTAGACCAAATTAAACCATGGGAACATAATCTGAAATACTCAACAAAAAGGGCGGCTTAATGTAAATACTGGAAACTGGAATATGTTATTTTATAAATACCTAAAACACATTATAAGAGAGAAAATCTGAATAATTCTCACTGTCTATGTACAAAATTCACATCATCATCATAATTGTTCTGCCGAGAGCGGCAGCTCCTTCAAGAACCCCATTCCTCCCAATCTCGTACTTTTATTTCACTATACAAACTATCTATTTATTTATATATTTTTCGATTTTCACGTGATATCTCTTAAACGTTTGGTTTTACGGTTGAAGCGGTCCTTTCCAATATTAAAGATGACTAAATTTGCTACAATGTGAGCTGAGAACTGATTTTTTTTCAGTCCAATATTTTCCAACATATAGGAAGTTTTCGAGAATTCATAAAAAAGTACGCGTCAATAAGTTGTGACTGCAAGATATCTCCTGCCCGGTGAGTTGTTTGGCGAAGTACTAATTTTGAATATTAAATAAGAGTAAATTTGCTATAAGTTGATACTAGCATGGCTACTCTCCGAACCGTAGGTAGTATTCGAGAATTCATTAAAAACCAGGCGTCAATAAACGTTGATCAGAAAATATATCTTACCGGTCAGTTTTATGACGAAAGTAATTAGCGTCAGTATTAAATAAGAGTAAATGTTCTACAGTTTGAGTGCAAAATGACTTATCTCAGTCCAATAGTTTCGAAGCTCAGGCAATGCCATAAAAACCATTCTTTATAAAACAAACATGTTACAATAATGAAAAGCTTCAATCACATGAAAACCTAGTAACAGAAATATTTACAAGTTTTGTTGCTTAGAAAAAACAGGAGTGATCTCGTCAACTTCCACGTTACTATAACATACCTCAAGCTATACAATTTGCTGCCTCCTTATTTAAACGCTCAATCACTGGTGGAATGTACCTGTTTTCGGTGACACTATTGGTAACGTTGTGTACGACTGTCCGACGTATAAGTTGCATATCCATGAGTAATTGAGCCCGGCTTTTTTGTATCCACACGCACTGCAGCATCCTTTTTTGCAGGTACATAAAATACATTTAAGAAAGATTCAGGAGCTGGATCTTTTTGTGTTTTCTGCTGAATCCTAAAAATCAATTGCTTCCAATTGTTAAAACAATTTAAACTAGAGAAGCAAACAAAACAGCTGTTCTAACTGTATTATAGTGTATCCAAAATACTGCTGAAAAGGAAAAAATTCACGTGTAATTTCGTTGGGTATATTAAAAAATCAAGTTTTATTACACTTTCATTTAATGTTTATCGTATTGGTAATTTAACTTGTATATAATGCACAAGGGTAAAGTAACTTTATCATTCAAAAGACATTTACTTTATTTAAAGCCTGTCACAGTTTTATATATTTTCATCAAACTTGTGTACGTACACGATTTCAAATCAACGCATAATGCAATGGATGGGGGGGGGGGGGCACGTCAGCTAATTTGTAACGAATTAATTTCGTATGTCCTCGTGGTTCAAATTTTTGTCATCACATTGAATTTGTTTGATCGTAAAGAAATTAAATTCCCAGACACATATCTCGATTGTACGTGACCGCCCCTTCAAATAGTCCATTAGCAGTTACTTAATTAGTAAATACTTCTTTATTCTTTGAGTTCTATATAAGTATATATAGATATGTAATTTTCTTTGGAAATACTTTCTTTAAAACGATCCTAAAAATCATTAGGTTAATCAGATAATTTTAATACTTTGCTTCACTCCCTTTCCGTCAACACGACCCACCAGGCCACCACCATTCGTGGTTTGCTGACACCGCAGTTATCAAACATGTTACAAGTCGTAAAAGAACATACTGAACACTGACATTTTCGTATTTATGAACGACGTTCTTCTTGCCAGAAGACATAAATAGTCACCTACCTAGTCACTGGGTAACAACTAGAGCGATAAACACCAACAGAAAGGGATAGACTTCTCAAAGGTTCAGATACCGCCTGATTTGTACTTTTCAACAGACGGCAAGATCAGTTCTACACGTGACACCAGAGACGAAATAAATATTTATCACTTCTTATTTCCTCTGTGGGGACATGTGGCTAGAGGGTGTGCGGGAAGATAAAAATTCATGTCGGGACGGGACCGAGAAAGAAGATAGAAGATCTCACAGCAATCTCTTTTCCAGAACCTGAGGTATTTATTTCCATATCAGTGTTCACGTCTTTCCATGAGACGTCAAAAACGTGGTTACCTTGTACTAGAAACTTTTTGAAACCCGTTGCTTAAGCAGTAAAATTAGTTTAAATATACTGGTATTGAGTAAGAAGAAATTAGAATTATGTTTAATTAATCGTCACACTTCGTAACAATTCCTTCATCATATCGAAAGCAATTATGACATACATTTAGAAAACAGGAAAGTTTCTAACGATTTCTCTCGACGTATTTTATTCTGAATGAGAATATATTATGGCATTTAAAATTATTTTCCAAATATTAAACTACTAACACAAAAATAAAATAAAAAGTGTTACACATTAGTGGTTAAATCATCGAGTAAACAGGCAAATGAAAGTTACAAGAAGAATATAAAAAACTTACAGAAAATTAGAAGAAGTGCTATTATGATGATAGATCCATTCGCGTAGCGCTTTGTTCTGAAATACTCATAGGCTCCCCAAGTTAAAGTTGGTATGGCAACACAGAATGCAATACACTTAAAAACTATCCATGGAGTAATAAATTCACCACGGTTCTGAAATTAAAGATAAAAAATAAAATGTGGTTTTATATCACAAGATATTTGTTATTAAGTGAGATATTTTAGGAAATTCTTTCTACGTTTGTTTACGCATTTACGTTTAAGGATACGTATAGGATACGTTTAAGGATAGATTATCTTGATGAGTTTTTTAGTTACATGAAATGTTAATTTTAGTTTTAGTATGCTTTTAATATTTATAATCCTAAACGTGGAAAATGCTAATTTAGCTCAAATATGATGATATAGTTCAGTGCCTGACCAGCCCAACCCATACTAGGTATAAAAATGTCTGGAATGAAACATAAACCAACCACATCCTTAGTGACTGTGTACGCTAGGTACCTCTGGCCCTAAGCCCCTCATGTATTCTTCGTAAATTGAAAATGAGAATATATTAATATTTTTAACCCATTACAGCAATTCTTTCACCGTTTGTCGATAAAGTGTATCTTGCTTACGGCTCCGGTAGTTCCGCCTATATTGGAAGTGGCCTCAAAGAAAAGAATCATACAAAAATGAAAGTATTGTAATGAACCGTGTAACATGAATAGTAACAGAAATAATAGTGATCACTGTAACCAGACGGAGCTTTATTTACACCATTCACTATTGTAAATATAGTAAATATGTACGCTAGTCCAATTTTGTGAAGCCTTTGTAAAGAAATATGAAACCCAAACCTAGTTCACTCTTTACGATGCACAAGTACTATACGATAATATACATTTCTGTAATTAAATCGGATGCAGGTATATTGGTACTACGCTTCCCGTTCAATGAAGCGTAAAGTCTAACGCAAATTGTACAGACTAACCCATTACTGGATTCATGGAATGCTGGATCCATGGTTTTCAGACAAACAGTCGAATTACTATTATGGATAAATTATCAATAACGAATTTTATTTCAGCAAAGAACTGAACGACAGATGTAATTAACGGACCTTCAACTATTCGAATATTCGATAAAGATATTAGCAAATATTCGAAGTGATATTTTAATAAGTATTAGTGTATTTGTTTACTATTTTATATTATTGATGTGGCTATCACTAGTATTGCTACTTTTATACGCATTTACGAAACTAATATTTCGTTTGCTTGCTACCATTATTAATACAATTACCCTTATCATTTGTACTATTGCTACTATAAAATTTGTTAATGCAACCACTTGCAACGATTATTACTAACTTGGTTACTAGCATTATAACAACTACTACTTCTATTGTTATAACCAATCCTAGTGTTCTTAATAAACAACTACAACGTATATTTGAGTACCATTAGTATATTACTTGTACTTATGTAATCAGTACATAAAATTGTAAAGAATATAATAGCACTATTTCTATATTACTAATAATACAGTAGTCTGTTCATAGTAACATACTAGATATAGTAGATACACGATGTAATACGTATTGTTGCTATATCTATATTTTATATAATACTAATACTGTAGTATAGATAATAGTATGCTAGTGCTACTATAAATTCACTTCAGTAGTAGTTGTACTTATTCTATAATACTAACAATAATATTAGTATTAAAAATGTAATTAGTGATATCACGACTATATTTAGTTTACCCTTACACGCCTAACTAGGAGCTTTTGCCTCCGAAGTGCGTCACGTCTCTCGGCGAACACTACGTTAAGAGTAGGGAAGGTGAATCCTGTCCCCATTTTTTAAACTATCATTTCGACATACAGCAGGACTCGAAACAACTAGCTTCAGTCTATAAGAAGTCTCTAACCGTAGTCAGTTGACCACAGGTCTTGGAACGCAACAACTATGGTACTAATCCTTGAAGAGCCCCCAATTAGAGAAATAGTAAGCATATTCGCTTTCCTTGCGCGTGATCCCTGATTCAAGTCTGGTAGGGTCCACAGAATGGTGTGGTTTGGAGTCGACTTTAACAGAAACTTATGTATTGTCCTTTCAAACAATTATGATTATGATTCTTTAGGATGCTAATTCAAACTAGTACTGGGCATAATCAATTAATAGTAGTTATAGTAGAAGTAGTTATGACACCAGTAATGGTATTAGTAGTTGGGGTAGTAATTATTGTAGTAATAGAAAAAGGTAAAGGAAAAACAAATATCTATGTTGCAATGTGCACACGCGAGAACGGTGCATGGGGTGTGTAGAAGTAACACCACATATATTATCGGCATACGGCACGAAGTAAGGAAATCGTAATCGACATTAATATCAGTGTTATGAGGTAATATGTTATTGTACAGTAGTTGAGGCATATTAGTCTGTCCTGTTTCTTCTATTGAATAAGATGACAGACGAGCAAGAAAACCCACACATTTCGTATGTTAAAACTAAGATGAAAACGGTCTAATGGATTACTTACCCTTTCTACTCTAGTTTACAAACAAGAAGTTACTTCTTATTTCTAAAGGAGAGGATTTTCACTATGAGTTTCAGATACAGGATTGTATGTTGTAGTCTTTTTTTAATAATCATCACTTAATAAAATTATGAATCACCTTCTTTTCATTTGTAGTGCATTAGAGAGTAGCTCTGAAACTCCTTTCCGTGCGTTAGTAGTCACAATATCTGGTAGTGCGGTCTGCAAAATTATGCAATTTCTTACAAGTACTTCGTGAAGATTGTAGTGGTCGTGTATGCAGGAAAATATACAGAAATAATCTTTTAGTGCTCTTAAATAAATTAATGTTGTTATAAAATGATATTCTACAGTGATACATTTTTCGAATGTAGAGACTACATAGAACAGGGACGCCCAAAAATGGTACCCGGAACGTCCAATTTAAGTACAAATCTAACAATGAACATCCAAAGAATATACAATGGACATCCAAAACTGGACACCTCAAAGAAGTCCAAGTAGAGACATCCAATGGATGTCGAAAACATGTCCAAAAATGGACACCCAATACTACAGAGTCTGTGATTCTGCCAGCCCCCTCTGCGGAAGGGGTATTCGAATTTGAATTTTATGACCTTTAGACATCTAAGGTTCAGACCAGTTAATAGGGGAGGGGGAAATATTTGAGAAGGTGTCGGCCAGGGCCTATAATGAAGGTTACATCACTGCGTTTGCCTGGTGTGACTGAGGAAAAATTCTGGAAAAAACTCAGTCAGAAAAGTTGGCAGCTGCGATCGAATCCACGACCTCCCGAATGCTATGCCAACGCTCTACCACTGAGATACGGTGGCCCGGTCTGTAGAAGGGATATGACACTCCTAAATTCTTGAACGCCCTCCCAACTTTAAACTTTTACGGCCAAAAATTGATAGAAGTCATGCATAACTTCACTTACACCCTCCCAAGTTTTAGCTTAACTTTTAACTTAAAATCCTGGAGGAATTCCTATACAGAGTTCCTTTTACTACACTGCTGCGTATGAACGTAATTGGAAGGTATGCAGAAAACGAATGATGGCATACCCAAGTAACACACAAGTATAGGGGCCACATGGGCTCTATGTGAGACCCACATCATCAGTACTAATTCACTTTAGTCCACTTGATGTGATGTAGCTTCACATGAGAATTACATGCGTGTGCACATAATGAAATGAAGTCAATGTTTTGCATGAAATGTGTTGATTTGCTGTGAAATGCATTGTAACAATTTGATTCAAATGTAGGGTAGTATATGTAAGTAAGTACATGTAAATAGTTCAGAGTAACTTAGTTTATGTCTTTAGTGTTCGTATAACGGTGTTTGTGACCCTCTATAGTGTATTGTTTTGGTCTTTTCTTATCCGTGACGGGATGGCCAAATAGGTAAGACGTTAGATTTGTAACGAAAAATTCCATGTTCGCATCCTTTAGTTTTTTTCTATAGTATCTCTCAACATGGAATGGTTAATTTATCACCTTTAGGAATCTTTGTCTCATACCGTTATGTTACTGAAAAGTCCGTACTTCTTCATAATCGATCCTCATATGGACATCCTCTGAACGTTACAGTCGAGTCTACTTTGGATGTTCTAAAGACGTCCTTTAGTTCATCCATTGGACATAATATGGACAAAATGAATGGCATAGATACATCCAATGGATATCAAATGGACGTGCTTGTGATATGTGGGGAAGGCTTCATCAAATACACGCATTACATAGAGGCAGTTAGTTTTCTGTAACCCCCATAATTGTATTTAATGTATCAGGGAAAGTTAATGAATCTTAAAGCATAGGGATATAATGCTACATGTAGCGAACGACGTGCGAAGGATAACGATAATATACACTCATACTCATTAATTAAGGACTTTTATGCTTGCACATTTGCACCTGGAAGAACCTTACCATACGTGTATTATCTACTGACACTGTAAATACAAAACAAATAGGAGGCACACTGTTCCAGAAGAAAGTTGCATATGTACAAAACATTAATACACTTGGTCTTCCGTACAGTCTCCTGTAGATGGTGCCTTCTTTCATGGTTCAGTAGCCGGTATGGTCTCTCCGTATTATAATGTATGCACTACAGCAAACCGTCATGCTGCCAACAAGAGTGTTTGGGAACGCTTGGGACAATGTGTTTTGCTTCTGCAGCAATATTTCTTGCAGATCCTGGACAGACCTTGGAAAGAACTAGCGATTCTAACACGTCGCCAAATATCACCCTAAGAATGCTCTATAGGGTACAAGTCCGGGTATTGGTCTCGCTAGTCCATACGATGGATTTCCTTAGCTGCAAGCATGTCGCCCGCCACACCAATCCAATGTGGAGGAGAACTGTCTATGCATACCAGTCTGGTCCGACTGCATTTCCAGAAACCCGTCATACTTCTGTGCAATAGGGGTCGAAATATCCCTAGGCTATGTCGACTCTAGGTTTGAACG
The DNA here is from genome assembly GCA_022664845.1 of Lepisma saccharinum. Taxonomy (NCBI): domain Eukaryota; kingdom Metazoa; phylum Arthropoda; class Insecta; order Zygentoma; family Lepismatidae; genus Lepisma; species Lepisma saccharinum. Next base: position 1,026 of record JAGDQP010057494.1, on the reverse strand, counting down.
GCCGGTAATTGTGTACGTGTACCCAACATTTTGCTTATCCACACTGTAACTTCCATACCACTTATGTTCAATGACATTGGATGTGCTGACCCAGGGTTGACGCCATGTGAGGACAAGTCTAGAGTTACTGTCTAGAAGAGAGTGGGATCATCGGAGAACATTACTTCAACCCACTCTTTCTGCGTCATGCACCATGCTCCCTGCATCACCTCATACAAGCTGTCCTGTAACACGCTGTTAATAGAATGCATCGTACAGGCCTGCTCCAAACATACAGTACCTTTTCATATAGACACCTATACACAGTATGTCTCGATATAGCGACACAAGTGGCTGCTCCAAGGTTCTAACAAACTCCTCTGTTATGCTTTTTCTGAAACACCTGGCACTTGCGGGCAAATATAGGTTCTGCTGAGTGATATGACATGGGGAGGTCCAAGAATAAACTACTGGCTAACACGTCCATTCTGTAGGATCAACCTCCATAGCCTGGATATGAAAAAGATAAGAATTTTCATTGCATGAGGAAACCTGCTTGTAATATCCTCTTCCAGTCGCTCAAGCACTCAAATTCCAGTTACGTGGTGAAGATGTGCACTGTGCCATGACTACTATTTTTCACTGTATACATACCCGTTAGCACCCACTCGGCTCGCACCTAGGGTAACCAACTGGAAATTGATAAATGCAGGACAAAACTCCGAAAAAAGCCGGACTTTTTGAAAAACTACCGGACACAATGAATTTGCAGCATTGAACACTTTCTAGACACAATGACGTTCGTTATGTACCTTTTTATCTAGTAATGAAAGTTTTGGGGAGGTTAAAGGCAAAAATCTTACTTGCTGATGTGCTAGTTCTTCCAGTTTCTTGTACTTTTCGCAATTTCGCGAAAGGGGACAAAAGTAGTCGAGTGGAATAAATCAGCAGTACCACCAAACACGCACCCTAGTTGTTAATAAAAATGACAAATTACCGCTTGTGACCATAATATTTACCGTAAATAACACGAACAATGGAGATTTA
>JAGDQP010057493.1:0-12737 GCA_022664845.1 Lepisma saccharinum | reverse complement strand
CTGGGAGTTCCTAAAAGCAACATTTAGTGGTTCTCCTCCAAAATTTGGGTCTGATTGATACGTGCAAATTACCATTATGCCTCAATCAGTAGTTACCACTGCTCTCTTCGTATGTTTGTTGATCGACCAACAACCACTCTACTGTGTTATTAGTGTCTCAATTAAATTTAGTTCAAACAAAACATCTGCAAACGGATCTGCAATCTATTAATGTGTTTGTTCATCGATGCTTCAAACATGAGAAATAGTGATTGGAAGTGTAAAAAAGAAAAATATATATGATTAGCAATTTCAATGAATGCTAGTGTTGTGTGTACTAGTAGTTTTGATACATACATACTAACATCTCATCTACTTTCAACAGCTACCAAGTGCTTTCTTCGTGCACTACAGACTCATACTGAGTATATCAAATAAGAATATTATTAATGTGTCAAAGAAGGTTAGCGCGTCCGAATTTCTAAAAGACAGCCCCAAACAGATTGATCTCAGCCTGTTATTAAGCCGCTGGTATATCGGTCTCGACCGACCACTAAACTCCACTATACTGCTCTTGGCCCCGCCACTAAACCGGCATCGTCTTGTCAATGAGATACGTCCTATAATCTATATTCTTTTAGTAGAGATGGTCCATTGAAATTCTCCTAGCGACCGATGTGCAAGATCTAGGGACCGATCTTGATGAAATTTGGTACTCCTATGTTTTAGGAACCGCCCGATCGATTGACACTATCTGCGGTGCACTGTGATGCACTATTCTGCTTAGAATAAAGGTACGAAATGAGACTCGAAGCATTTCTCCTCACGCAATCGTCTTATAGCTTACCAGAATGTTCAAGATTTCAAGTTTGAACAATGGTTGCGAGTGCAACGTGACATAGCAATGAATAAACTATATATGCTTAAGACTGCTTCACTATAATGATAATTCAAAGTGAAAACAGCTCTGGCCTATAATGTAAGGAGACGGAATTGTCTTTATCTTGGACTCAAATATATATATATATAATTGGCTCTGCCAACAAAGGTTAGTGCGAACAGAACATCAGTTTTTTTTACGTGTGTACTACAATTACTTCTACATTGACAGCTGCTAACTGCTCTCTTCGTGTGAAACGGACTCATATTCAAGCTCTGATGTGATATTGTATTACAGCAAAAGTTAATGCGAATAGAACATCAGTTTGATACGTGGACACTAGCATTCAACAGCTACCAACTGCTCTCTTTGTATGAGCAGACACATATTCAAGCTCTACTGTGATATTGTGTTACAATAAAAGTTAGTGCGAACACAACTTGAGTTTCATATTATATATTGTTTCTTTCCCTCCCTCCCAATTTCCAAAAAAAAGTTAGTGCGACCAGAATATCAGCTGTGATACGTATGTACTACAGTCACATCTACAATCAACAGCTACCAAGTGCTCTCTTCGTGCGAAACAGACCAACAATCAAGCTCTGCTGTGATATTGTGTTTTAACAAAATTTAGTGCGAACAAAATTTCAGTTTTATATTGTTGAGTTTCTATCCCTTCCCCCCAAAATGGAAAAAAGTGACTTGTGTGTATTGCAGCAAATCTATAAAAAAAACTAGTATAACCAATCATATTAAAGCGATGCACAGAGTTAAGCTAAGTGCAAAGAGACATAAGTAGAATGAGAAGTGGAATAGTAGTGCATCTAACACCACATTAAAAGATTATGTGCTCAATGCAGAGTGTGCTAATAAATATTGTGCTGATACAATTTCATTTCTAAACAAGATTAAAAATGAATGCTTAAATATAATAGAGTGTGATTTAGAAGTACTCAATGCATTGAACGTCAATACGACACATCAATGTTTCAGCAACCAACTAGTGGTGGAGCACTATTATTTCACGTGACATTTCACAATCATTGTTGAAATTTGATGGATTACAGGAGAAGGTACAACAAGTGTTTTCAATCTTAATATCAAAACAAGAAGAACGAGTAATAAGATATTTAGGTTGGAGATTGTGTGGCAAACCATCACATACATCAAAAATCTCAGTAAGCAAATTTCAACCCTTCACTGCTTCATCGTTTATTGTGTTACCAGGGTGGGTGGTTAATAAAAGGTCTGTGGTTAATATCCAAAAGAATGATCAAAAGTGTTTTATGGTACATTATCGCATGCATTATACCCTGTTGATAGAAACTCTCATCGTGTATCTAATTATGTCTAATATGAAAATGAAATGATGGAAGCAATGCGTGATATAAACTTCCCAGTAGCTTTATCCCATATTACCAAATTTCAACAGTGTTATAATTATCTGCATCCCGATAACATAAGCATCAATGCATATTATTATAATGAGACTAAATTAATATTCGCTTTGTGTGTAAGTGAATCCGCACTTGATACTAACCATAAGCAAATTAAGCTCTTGTTTGTGGCATCAATGTCACCACAACAATCACAAGTATACAACGAAGCAACATGTTGCGATGCTTGTGATTGGTATTTCACACCAGAGAATTATAAAGTGCGCTATCACGACCATCTCACAGGCGATATCATTGCGGTAACTTGTAATCGGTGCAACTTGCAAATACAGCGCCAAAGAAACATTGTGCCTGTGCACTTCATAACTTAATAAATTACGATGATCACTTGATTGTAAAACACGTGGGGTTGCAGCCAGGTAAGGTTAAACTCGTAGCACACATAGAGGAGCGTTACATCACACTCTCTAAAATGGTGATCGAAATATTGAGTTGATGTTTTTAGATCTGTATTGGTTCTTACCACACCGTTTGAATGAACTAATCTCAAAAATAGATTCTACTAAATTGATCTATGCATGTAAACACATGCCCACACAAGATGTGAGACCACTCACACGCAAGGGTTGATTCCCTTATGAATATCTAACTGATGAAACAAAGTTTGAGGCAAAACAAAAAACACTCCAGAAGCATTTCAATAGTTCTTTGAATAACATTGTATGCACTAATGAAGATGGAGTTTAAATGTGATTACCAATTATACTCCTCCTCCTTTGCAAAGAAAGTGTGGAGGGAGTTTAAATGCAAACCTTTGGTGATCACCATGATGTATATTTAGCCTTAGATGTAAAGTTAACTGCTGATGTTGTTGAAAATTTTAGATTTACATGTTCCAAAGCATATGTATTAGATTTCACACCGTAATTGGCAGATTACGGTATACAACACCGTAATTGGCATTTAACACAATGCTCCATGAAACAAGACAAGAGTTTCATATACTGACGGATGTAAATATGCATCTGTTCATAGAGCATGACATTATCACTGAATGGAATTTACGTCATACCAAGGCGAATAATCCCTATGTTAAAGACCATAAACCTGATGAAGTGCATACCTTATGTACCTAGACATGAACAATGTATCCGGCACTGCTATGACAGGAGCTTTGCCATATGGCAATTTTCATTGGGATCCCATGAATCAGGAATGACACACAGAAGATATTGGACTATGCGTTAAACAGTGACATAGGGTTTATTGCTGAAGTAGATTTGTTTATGCACGATGCACATCAAGAATTTCCTGTCGTCCCTATAAATGAAATTCAATCTCCAGGTAAATACAAAAAGCTCCTGCTAACCTTAAATGATAAACAAAATTACACAGTACATTATAGACTACTTCAGTTTTATTTAAGTCAAGGTTTGAAGATTACTTGTGCACATGCAGTGTTATGCTTTGACCAAAGCAAATAGTACGACACACATATTAAAAGTAATACGTCACGTCGCGCAGCTGCTCTTTTCCCAATTTAAAAAAAGATTTTTATAGGTTAATGAACAATGCTATATATGGCAAATCGATCGAAAATGTGAGAAACCACATTGATGTGCTGCTTGTTAATACTGAAAACAGTGTAAGACACTTGTTGCGTCACCTCGATTTAAGTCACGTGACGAAAGTTGAGTTTCACATATTAAAGGAAACGTTTGAGTTAGAGCCAATTATATATGAGCTGCTGTGCTGTACCTCTCCAAGTTGTTAATCTATAGATACTATTATGAAATAATGAATCCACGATATCGAGAAACCATATGTATTGCATACAAGGTTACTGACTAGTTTGTGTATTACGTCAAGACAATTGATCTTTACAAAAATATGAAAGAAATGATTGTATATTTTGATACTAGTAATTACCCGCAGCCCAATACGTATAAGCTTCCCCTAATAAATAAAATGGAACTGGGAAGATGAAAGATGAGTATAAAGGGGTGTCGTTTAGTGAGTTTGTTAGGTTGGGAGCAAAGATATATGCACTACAAGATGCAAATAATGAAAGTAGAAAGAGATCAAGAGTATACTAGAGCATGTAGTAGAGCAAGACATTACTTTCGATGACTTTAAGCACTGTTTATGTACAGTGGAGACGCAAAGGAGAATACAAAAGCAAATTTGATCAGAAAAACATGAAATATTCACTGAGAAAGTAAACAAAGTAGCCCTTGACTCACATTATGATAAGCGTTGCATCTTAGATTGCAAAATCCATACGTTGCCCTGGGGTCATCATCAATTAGAACATGGCAAAGCATGCGATCAATGAACATAAGATTTTATGTTTTGATTTTTCTCTGATATGGTTTGCTTCTCCTTTAATGTTAATAAGAACTTTAAGTCTTGATGTAATACACAAGCTAGTCTTGTTTATGTATCTATAATGTATGATACATCACGCTATTCATTAACATATATAAATCTTTTTGAAAGTCCTGTATATGTATCTGTGTGTCATTCCATGTTGATGGTGTTGGTTCCCAATGAAAATTACCATAAGACAAAGTTTTAACCATATCAGTGTCGTATAATGCATTCATATCTAAATACATTAAAAAATAATTTTCTTGATTAGGTTCAATCAGGTGGAAGCAACACATAATGCACCACTTATTGACAAGATCATCAAACAGAGAGCAGAGGTGAAAGGAACAGGACCACGTGGCTTTGACTAACTTGGGAGTGTTATAGAGGACCCACTTTGAGTCGCCAGTGAGCAAGCGATCAAATATGAGTGCGTTTAGTTGTCGAGGGAGTAAGGACAAACAGACAGTCATTCGTTGTTTCTGGTTGATGTATCACTCCGACAACCTGTGGCATATGCACTTGTTTAACTAGTATGACTTGCTTATCCCATGCAGATGTCAGCGGAAACATGGAGCTTTTCTGCAACTTCATCACATTTTAGACCACTTTTCTCCCTGATGACTGCTTTCAGGATCTCATCACCGAACAAGATCGAGGTTGCCCACAGCGAGATTCATCAGAAAGGCTCACATCTCTAAAACGGAAATTGTGGTTCTGGAAACATGGCAGTGCTTTCGTTCACGATATTCTTACAAAATGCATGACATAAGCGGCGTCTTGATGTGACAACTGACAGATTCACGATCAAATTCTACAACAAACACACCCGAACAAGCTGCTTCGATACCTCCATTTCTCTTTTACATGTACTGCTGTGTGTGAGCACGTTGGTTTTATTACTGAAAGTCGATGTTCCCGATCAGTTGACATGCACGTGCGTCGTCTCGTTTCCCCGTTGTGAGTGCATGATTAATGAAACATTAACAAATGCTTACCTTGTGTTATATATAGTTTATTTTAATATTCCAAAAGATTTATTTGGATATCTGCGATATAAGACGCATGAGCATGAAACATTGTCGGGTGCTTCTTAAAATATTAATGAAAGTCAATTAACAGTACTGGATCAAAGGATTAAAGTAATAAAGGGTGAAATCAATGCTCTGCGAAATGCATTATCTTGAAGTATTGAAACATAAATCAGAGAAGCTTAGTAGTATATAATTTTTATAATGAATTGCAGAGTGTTATTCTTATGTATTCACAGCTGGTAAATAAAAATATTTGACTTAAGTAGAAATATTATCACGATTCAAAATGAGGTGCAACTAATAATCAATTCATTTCAAACACTTCTGCACAAGATTTATTCAATGATCTGAAAACAAAGCTCAGGGAGCTACGAAACACATTAACAGTCTACAAAGAGCAGAGAACACGTTAGAAAATGCACTTTAAAATAATGCTTTTCAAGAAGATCTTCAGAAGATGCAAGAAGTTTCCAAACTACATAATGAACTTAAAACCATTACTGAAAGATCAAGTAAACTCCGTGACGATATAACCAACCTACCTGTTTATAGTTATGTATCTGAAATTAGTAGAAAGCTTGGTGGGTTTGAAACTATCATTAATAACATCTCATATATTACAAACACTCAAATTAAACTAAAGAACCTACAGAGCTTTGCGAAAACCCTTCCCTGTGTTTAACTAATTTACAGGAAGCACTCGCAAAGCTAAGTAAACAGTTAAAGGGCTTTAACCTTCCTACAGATTTAATCAATCTTAAACATATTCTGAGAACTGTTCAAATTGTTTTAGTACAAATTCAAAAGAACACACCGAAGCAATCTGACATCGAGAATATAGGTAGGTCTTTAAATGAATTAGCTACAAATCAAAATCGAAATGAATTAAAACCTAAATTAAGTGAACTCCAATAAACTATTATCACAACAAACTATTAACCTTGTAACCAAAATATAATTCCTTAGAAGATTAGAAGATTTTAGAAGATGAGAAGATTTTCTGGTATAAAAAAAGCGTTGACGAATATTCAGAACGAAGTTGAAGAAACGATACAAGAACATTCAAAATTCATTTCTTTCCAAGTATAAATGAAATCGTTAGTGGGGTAAAGGGAATGTTGTAAAATTTAGTGGATAATACTCTAATTACTGATATTCAAAAACAGATGAGTGATATAGATAAAAATATATTTCTGTGACTAATACTCGTAATAACTTATCAACAAAGTATGCTGACATTAACGAGTTTCGTAATGTAGAAGCTTGAATATCTCCAATGTTCAGTAACTCAGCTCTGGAAGATGGTAGATAGTATTACAAACTTTATAACCATCACAGACTTCAATTCTAATAAAGATAATATTAAGGATGACATCTGGACAGGACCTAGAAGCTTCACTGAAAAGCGATGCGTATAGAGCTATATATATACTAAATCTAATGAATTGTTAACATCAACACTTATTTACGTTTTGTACAATACTTTAGAATATATTCAATACCTAATAAGAAGCGTGACTTTACGCGTGGCGATGTTAGTGATAAGGCATATATCTTTGATATGAATAAACCCTATTTCAAAATTTATTTTCTGTTTAAGCTCAAAATTATAGGTGTCCATTGGCTTAAGAATAATTGTAAAGAATTTCATATTGTTGATAGATATTCAGCGAGCGGTGGACAAAAGTATGGGAATCTATCATTAGGTATACACGAAGGTAGTCGAGTACCAGATGCATCATCAGAAGATGAAGATGTACTACATGAGTTTGATATTATAGAAGGTGATGTGCTTGTAGTTCGATCGGATAAATTTTCGAACAATGAGTATCCTTTATCTTTTAATACAATATTTATCGCGCAATTTGTTTTTTGATCTTAAATTAGTTCACAATTAATAAAATGAATAGTAGATTACAAATTGTTGAAGAACTACCCAAAGCCTGCGAGACGAAACTATAAACGCATACCTGTTGTAACAAAGGGCATACATGATTTATGGCAGGCCGATTTGGCTGAAATGAACTCTGGAAACTTCACAGGCGTAGCCAAATTAAATAGGACAATTACTATATTTTAACCACTATTGACACATTTAGAAAACATACATTGGCTGTACCTGTTAAAATAAAACGGGAAAGGGAGTTACACGCGCGTTTGAATGAATACTCAAAACTTATGGACAGGCACCTTGAAAGACAAGTTTTTGCAAACAGATTGCAGTAGCAAGTTTATAATAGAGTTTATTAACTTAATGAAGCAAAATTGTATTACACATTCCTCATCATACAGTGATAAGGCGGCTAGTATTGTTAAACGCTTTAGAGAAACAGAACATAATTTTATGTGGAAACAGTTCACATAGCAAGGACATTACAAATGGAATAATATATTAAGTGCACTGGTAAAGCCGCATAATAATAAAATTCATACAACAATCAAAAATGAAGCCGATTGATACCGTGAAGAAAGAAAAAAAAACATAAATTAATATCAATAGTATATTCCAATAACTATACACCTTCATCCAAGGCATCACATAGAGGGGGGGATATGTTCAAATTAATAAGTTTAAAAATAAATTTTGAAAGAGGTTTCACTCGCAATTGGAGCACAGAAATATTTCAAATAGCTACAGTTTTTAAGACTGATCCACCTACATATCACTTAAAAGTTGAGCGCATTGAGATCATTAAGGGTCATGTCTATGATCAAGAACTAATGAGGACCAAACATCCAGATGTATCTCTAATATAAAAGGTTATACATACCAACTAAAAGCAAGGCATATGATAAGTGGTTAGAATTACCTTTTGACCATAATGATAGGATCCATCGCAATGCTATAATAAAGTTAATCATAATATTATCTTAATAATTTAAGATGTGGAGTATTAAGAAACTACTTTCGGTTTGTAATGATTATGATAAGTTGATTAAATAATATTCGTTATTTAATAATAGGATTATCTGGATGTGGTAAGACAATGCTAGTCATTGGTAATTTCCTTCTAGTTCCGAATTGGCTTTATTTGGAAGGGAAACATTTTTACGTATTCTCTAAGAACTCAGAACAACATAAGAATCAACAATTGCAACACATTTATAATGATATACAAGATAGTTTTCATTTTCAATTGGCTACATTCAAACTTTCTGTTGTAAAGTTAGATTAATACAAGCAACGGTCTGCTATTATATTTGATGACTTAATATTAGAGGATCAGAATGAGGTGTTGAACTACTTCACAAAGGGTAGGCATAAATCAATGGATTGTTTTTACTAAGCACAAACATAGTAATGTTCCGAAGCAACTTATTACAGATAATTCAAACTTCTTATGTATATTCCGTCAAGATAACACGAACTTGAAACATATACATAATGAGTTTGTTGTTGGTGACATGACATTTAATAGATTTAAAGATATATGTTCTATAGCATGGAAGGAGCTACAGCAGTCTTTATAACAGTCGATATCACAAGAAAGTCGAAAGATGGAAAGTATAGAGACAAGATCGATCATTTATTTTTAATCGAGTGACGTTCATGTTATTACATATATAATGTTGTTACATTTAACGATTAATTGATGTACGTATGTTACGTATGTTATGTTTAACATTTATTATTATATAGTATTTTTATTATGTCAAAATGAAAATCGAATAATAATGATTTTCAATATCTCTTGGCGAAACGTCTAAAAGAATGGAAAGAGAGTTGTCGTAGCTATTATGGAAAACAAAAGCAAGAGTAACCATTAATCGGGGCGATTGAGACCTTAGAAAATACATTATAGGAGTAACCGATGACAATAGAAATATAATTACAGAACATATACCTGTAGCACAACAAAATATAAATAACTATCCACCAACACCATCAGAAACCTAATTTGAGAAACATTGATTTGCATCGCCTAAGGCACTGCTTGAGACTAAAGAAACAGCAGATTATGATGACAAATAAATTCAATTTGCTCCATAGGCGAGTCGATACTTGAGTACTAATATATCTGATAAAGATGAAGTATTTGGTTTATATTCTATTGATATAGGTGGAGTAGTGTAGTGTTAGATTGAAAGTACAATCTTTGCTTTGATAATGATGATTTAATTTGATATAGTGAGAGTAACATCGCACAACATCCATCGTCTCCGATATATGAAAATTTTAAAGATACAGAAGGCTTATGGGAGTTATTGACAGGTAAGCAACCGGTAGGATACAACGATGCAGATTAAGAAACTTATTAGAAAATTTTGAAAATGAAGAATGCATTATATCAAAATCATAATCCTTCACAGAATAGAGTGAAATCAAGTTCCACTGATAAGTATAAGACATTAATTAAACCTATTTGGCTTGAACTGGAAACTAAATGTGAGGGTTTGAAAGCAAAGAAGCAAGGGAAGGGAATTAAGTGATATACAAGCATGCCACAACAATATATTTGGATGGATGATATTAGAAAGTTAGTAGATAGATTATTACGTAGTTATAGCAGGGTATACAAGCGTAACTTGATTAATGAGAAAGTGACCATCATGGATATGATTTCGTCTCGTTTATTAAATTTAATTCATTCGCACACAAAGGGATTCGGATAGCTCATAAAGCTTATTCATATACTTCCACCAACATTTTCGCAAACTATTGAATGTAAGGGCTTAGTGAACGATATTATTAATAAATTATCCTTCGAACTACATCTCCTGGGCTACGAATTCTGTGGCCCTAGTACACGTTTAGCTGAAAGATTAGCGAGAGGTGATCGCGGTATAAACAGATTAGATCAGGCATGCTGAGAGCATGATATTGAATTTAAGAATTTTAAAGATCTAACAGATAGGCATAGAGCTGATCAAGACTGAGGGTTTAAAGCTTGTGATAGAGTTGTTAGCAAAGATGCTTACTTAGGAGAAAAGTTAGCTTCATTGGGAGTAGCAATGACAATGAATACAAAACAAAAAAATGAGTTGGCGATTATAATGCTTGCTTTGGATTAAACGCACTACGGAGTTGCATTATTCTATATAAAGGATTCTTCATATATAATATAATTTTTCTTTATGATGAAGTTGAAATGTGTAGCATTTCATATTGCATCACTTGAATTAAAATCATTAAACATTAATGAAATTTTTAATAAAACACAACTTGCAAAAGAGGAAAAATGCTTGAAGAAGGGTAAAAATATGGTTTTGAGATTGTTTAGCACAGTTAAAGAAACTTCGTAATCAACCAAAACTGGTGGTTTCATATATACAATTCTTGCGATTCTTGCTGTTTTATGAGCTGTTGGTAGTCTTGCAGGTGGTTTAGCAGCTATAGCTAAGGCAGTAATAGATGTAAATAAAAATAAGCAAAGGCTAGAAGAACAAAGACGGAACAATGAATTTATGGAGTCATCAGTTCTAGCTAGATGTAAAGGCCTTGAAGGAAACAGAGAAAGAAGAAGCACTCACGAGTAAAAAATTTCACTCACCAACTATGATATCGAACGTATAGGTAAAGAATTAAATATAAAATGCTTTAGAGGTGTATTCATGTCAGACAATCTTCCATCTAACCACACTTCAGAGAAGAATGTTCTGTTGTTAAGTTAGATAAAACAACCCTGGAACGCATTGTATATGTTAATGGCATGATAATAATAAAGCATATGTATTCGATTCATTTCGAGGAGTTCCTCCGAAGTCTTTGACTAAATATTCGAGACCTAGTAACACAATAACTGAATATAATAGTGATCGGATACAACATTTTAATGATGTGATTTGTAGTCATTTGTGTATTAAGCTATTAAATAGTTTATCCTATGGATGTAATTTCCGTCAATCTATTGAAAGATTGAAACATCATTACTTAATGAATGGGGCATAAGAATATTAAATAGTATTTTGTTTAAAGTGTTAAACTTGCATCTATCAGGGATTACACCTCGACTGAATCTTCATAATGAGATTGATAATCGAAACTATTATTTGAAGGTGGGACTAATTTTATTTGATAGCATGTATCTAATACCACATATAACAAAAATAATACCTACTTCTATAAATAAGAGAACCATGATTTTTCACCGGTGCAATATAGTGCATCAACATAAGAAACACTACCAAAATATATGCTCCTTAATGAAAATCATGTAGCACATCGCATGGAAGTTATGCCATTCTCAAATCAGAAGAGACGCATGCCGGGCCGTTTCTGTAAGCTAGGAAGAGGCATGATTATAACAGATGGGGAATATAAACACAAGAAGACAAATATCATATAAACATTTATGCCATTAACAGTTCTTAGAACTAATTGCTTATGACCTCAATATCAATTATCCTTTTCCATTCAACAGGTATAAATATTCTATAGAAATAAGTGTTACTAATGAATGGCATGAGCCAGTTAGTTTTGGTGGTGCGATAACAAGCGCGATTCTCATGATCAAACATGATTCTCAATTCGTTATATTAGTCTAGTTTGATTAATGATAGAGTTTATTGAATGCTTTGAGTATCAATCCTATCCACTAAATAGTCGTACATTCAACAATTTAAATGAATCAATTAAGAATATTGAGTTCGATATAGACGTCAGTGAAGGCTTTGTGCACCCGCATTACTCTGATCTATATTTAAAGTTTGAAGTGATTGACAGGGATGCTGGAGAATCTCGGAAAAATTGCGACACAGTGTAGTTCATGTAAAGGTCTGCTCCGTAAAAAGAATATATTTTGAGATGCAATTCTAAATGTGGGAGATCATTCCATATACAGTGTGTGGGAATATCTTCAGCAGCATTCAAGGGGATGACCATCACTACTAAAAATAAGTGGAAATGTTGTATTTGTGAATTAAAAAAGATAAAAAAAAACTGTGAATTAAAGTTTACAAGGTGCATCGGCTGAGATCAACGACCACGAGAAAGGCAACCAGCAGAAGTAGCTTGCTGTAAGTGACAGTGACAAACCCGCTTCACTCGCTGACGCTCGCTCATCACTAAGAAAGCTTTGCTTTCTCAAAAACAAGTAAAGTACCACGCTTCGTTAAGACGTTGAAAATGTGAAATAA
>JAGDQP010057492.1:0-12737 GCA_022664845.1 Lepisma saccharinum | reverse complement strand
ATGAATCGCTACTGGTATACATACGTGTTAGAAATAGTAAGACCGACTAACTGCTCATGTAAGAAATACTAATTACGCCGTATGTCTTATTAGTTTTAAACTTAACTGTGGAGAAACAAAAGAATGAGAAATAAAACTAACTGTGAGTATGATTCACAGCTTGTGTTTGAACACAAAATATAAAGATTTGGAGAAACTTTACTTTATGGTCCCCAGCTTTGCCATCCATTAAAACCATATGTACGCTCTACACCGCTCATTCCCTCGCAAATAATTATCACATACATTTCTCTGAATATACAGCAACAGCCAGTAACTCTTACAAAAACCCATATATCATTACTATTTTGTAAAATACGAGTTGATCAACATATAACAAATATGGCGGCATGCGAAGGAATGGGTCTATTAATGGAGTCACTTCCTATTATTAATAGTACGCATTTTCCTACGAAAGCCACGTCGAGGGTAATGAAGACGGGCTAAAGTGAAGTTAGATTTTTTTTAGCACTTACTACATGTGCTCGTACCCAACGCGCAAAAAGTTAAATAGTCCTGAGCAATGTTTAAAAAGTTCTCTAAAATTTGGTGGCCAATCAGGCCACCGGAAAAAGTTTGTGGTGGCCATTTGAAATCACTGGCGGTCTCAGAATATTTTATTTTTATTAACGTTATATATTAATTACACGCCATCATATTGAAATCGGATGAAGTACCATACGAATAAGAAAAAGTGAAACAGCCCTCTCTTCTATAGGCTACTTTTCTTCCTATCTTCCAAGTTTGGTTTTCAAACCAGAACGTCCAAATTAGAACAATTTAGAGCAAAGAACTGTTGGCCAAAATTGGCCACCAGGTGTGACTCCAGGTGGCCAAATGTAATAATGATTGGTGGCTTTGGCGCGCCAATTTTGCATACTTTTTAAACATTGGTCCTGAGTAGTTTTCAGTCTTTCACTCTCATTTCACACTTCCATGACTCGAAGCTATATGTATATACAATTATTATTAATACCCGTATCGCTCCAACCCCTCTGGAAGTATTTATTTTGTGGGGAGCAGGCACGTACCCAGAAGCTGGTTTGGTGTAGGGGGGGGGGGGGCCGAGGGCTGTCTGGGTGTGAAATTTACGTAAAATGCATATAATTTTGCTAAAAAATGATAATAATTTCACCAAGAAATCTGAATTTTGGGAGGATCCAGACCCCTTCTCTGCGTACATCCCTGGTTGGGTATGAAAGGCAAGAAGGGAAATTTCATTGTTCGCTTGCAGTTATAAAGTGTAGAGATGTCCTCAAATACTTCACCCATCGAGGATGCTTTAATTTATTTCATTTCAAAGAAGTACAAATTTTAAATTGTCTACTGAAATTATCGTACATTAATAGCAAATCGTACATTTCCATCTGAATTGAAATGAAAACATAATTGAGAAAGAAGCTATAACAAGGAGAAATTCATAAGCTTTTTTATATGGGCAGTGAAAAAACATTATAGCAGTTTCCGTATTTAGACCTTCAAGAACATCTTTTAAAAGCACAAAACTTTCAAGAAGAAGCCTTTCAAAATTAAACAAGCATTAAGTAACAACTAATTAAATCAATATGACTTTAAAACGATCAAAAGTATACTAGATGATTTAATTTTTTAACTATAAGCTGCTTGGTCCATCTAGTGTTCTTTTAACAAAGTAGCATTAATACATTATAAAGGACACAAATTAAACAGAAATAATATATTCATTGTGAAACTTTGCGACAAAGATGTATATGTGATTAAACTTTTAGTCAATACAAATTGATAAAAATGGAGAAAAATAAATTTTTTAGTTATTTATTCACTCAAAAATGTAAGTGGCCTTTACAAACTGGATATCTATTCTACTTCCAATTTGAACTGTTGTAAGTAGTTACTTATACTCCAATCTTCATTCACATAAGAGAATTACCATGAGATTTATATCTGGGGACTGGTATGGCCATTCCGTGGTGTTGATGTAATTACAGTGCTCTCCCAACCATGCCCTAACATTCTGACAGGTATAGACTGATGAGAAGGAGGATTATCTTCTTGGGATACTCCATATATTCGATGAATTGCAGCAGATGGTAACCAAGGAGAAACACATAACGAGAAGTCAAGAACGTGTCCCATTCCATTCCAGCTGAACAAGGTCCAAACCACTATGAAGATCAGTAACCACTTGGAACAGTAACCAAGAGCAAGTGCAGAGTCATCCAATGTGGTGTTAACAATAGGATTATCGTGGGTCACCTGCTTCCATAACAGCCTGCTGTGGAATCCTGTACTGTTCTCGTTTGATTGAATGTGGTAATGATTTGCGTCACTATTGGTTGCCTGTTCATTACAACAATACGACAATCCCTTCGGCGCCACTATGTTGTCAATAATGGCTCATTATGCTCGATATAATGTACTCATGATAAACTCTCCACACCTTTGACTAGAAACAATTCGGAATCTTCGCCATGTTTGATGTAATTATACTGTTCTGTTCGCCTATCACCCATTATCGTGCATCTCCCTAAGTCTGTCAACTCACGTTGATTCGTCAAGGTGTTTATCCTGAGTACCTTCCCTTATATTCATCCTGAGGTCATTACTAGTGTCACAACTTTGTCATATTAGCATTTGTTTCTCTTCCATTAAATTAGTGTGCTCGTGCAAAATGTGCTCTTTCTATTGAGATGAAGTCTAATAAGCCACGTTTTATTGTGCATATCTGCAAATTTAGTGCATATTTGAACTTAAAATGCATTTCCATGGTTATTTTCTTCCATTTATGCCTTTTTGTTACGTTAAGGTATCAGTGAGTGTCAATACAATGTTTAATTTTGATGCAACAATAACTACCGACATTCCACACTAGTTAAACATCTTCGGTAAACTGGTCTTTTTATTATTATAATTATTATTATTTCGAAAATAAGCAAACCAGAAGCGAATGGGGTGCATATTTTAAAAAATGTCAAAACAAAGATTTGATAAAAAAAAAAAAAAAAAAAGGCGCAATGACCAAAGGAAAGTGAAGTTCCCTTATGTAAAAGTGGATTCAGAATTAAACAGAATTTAACAGAACTGATAAAAGAGTGATTTACTGCTCAAGAATTATGTTCACTTTCCATAGATTGAGTATCTAAAATATGATCAATTGAAAGAAGTCTTAGTGTTGGGTAATATGAATCTTTATTTTGTCAAACATCGGCAAAGTGCCTTTTTCAGCACTTGGAATTAACATAGAAATATATGGGAGACGACAGCATTTTGTGATTTCTGGAGCAGGACTAGGAGGTGACCTCAACTAGCTTTGCATGTTGTAGAGCTAATCCAGCTCTGTCTAAAAAGCTAATAAATTTTCCGGAAAAGAGCGGTAACTTAGTGTTTCCGGCATTTGTGGACCTGGAAGTATGTGGGGACGGAGCACTAAGTTCCTGATGTTTTCCGGAAACGATTGTAAGCTCTTTGGACGAAGCTTATTTAGCTCTACAACATAGCGTATCAAAAGATAGTTGAAGTCACCTCCTCCCCTGCTCCAGAAATCGCAAAATAATGTCGTCTCCCAAATATTCCTATGTTTTTAAGTGCCGAAAAAAGTACCTTACCCTTGTTTGACGAAAAAAAATATTTAATATTACTCAGACGAAGACTATTTCCATATCTTCCAATTAGTCGCGTTTTAGGCACACAGCCTATGGAAAGTGGACAGCTCTTTGCAATAGACAGGCGACTTTGTGCTTATGGAATCTAAATATTTCAAAGTGCGTCTACCTAAACAGCGATCAGGTGTACAAAAGTTTATGCCGTAGACTATGTTTTCATCCATTTTTAGTTTTACTGTAAAAACAGTCTTTATTTATCACAGTGTGACTGTAAACAGATTGGCAGGCCATGTAGCGCAGATAAGGAAGGGGGAGGGGGGCACGAATATTTTATTCTATCGTGGTTGGTAAGTCGAAGGGAAAGAGGGCGTTCGGAAGACCGAGACGTCATTGGGAGAATAATATTAGAAGATATCTTTGAGAAGTACCGGTAGGTGTTCGTGATAAACATTGATCTTACGTAAGCCATAAAGTTAAGTAGTTAGTGAACTGTAAAACTATAAGCGGTCTCAGTTCGAATTGCAGCCAGACCCCTTTCCCGTGTGGGTCACCCCCAAAATTCTCGACAACACCCCTCAACTTTAAAATTTTTGGCGGTCAGAAATCGATAGAAATCATGCAAAACTCTACTGACAACCTCCCAATTTTCACTTTACCCCGCCCAAACTGAAAATCCTGGCGGAATCCCTGATTGCAACAAAAGAAAATAGTATAGCAAAATGTTTTATAAAGAGAGCAAAATAGGACGTGATTAATTTTATCTTTTACGAGATATAAAACAAAGAATGGTCATAGAATAATGAAAAGTACCAATTCAATTTCTTTCGATGGCCAGTTCTTACTTTTGACAACAATCTTTAACGAAACTTTTCCGGTTAATCGTGTGAGAAAATGTACAGAATATTTTGGTTCTGCTGTAGCTCAACGGAATAGCCACCGGTCACCCTCCTCATTGACCCTGCCTATCTCTCGAGCATCTATCTCCAAGCTTGGGAATGAAGCACCCGCATTGATCCGAATTCAACCAATAGTAGTGGGCGGACCAAACTAACCGAGAATGAGCGAGCGAGTGGTAGAGGGGGCAGGGGGAGGTCGATCCCTCTCTCTGTCTCTCTCTCCTCAACACTTTAACCGTTAACACGTTTGAAATTAGTTTCCAAATTACGTGGTTCGATTTACAAACAAGGCTTCTTGTGAGAGTCTATAATGTGTACAACTTTCACATCAGTCAACAATGATGGTGGGCTGCCAGGGTTATCAATTTCTTGCTTCAGTAGGTACCAGCTACAAGATAGAGAGACAGTGGATGAGTGGCAGGAAGCAGTATACTGTGAAACAGTTGACTGAGGAAATGTGTGAGTGAGTCAGGAGTAAAACTTGATAACCCACACTAAGTGTGGAGTTGAGAAAAAAATCAATTGAAAATTTGTTAAAATCTGTAATGAGAGGGGTATAATAGTATTAGATATGTCGCATACATATACTGTCAACTGAGTGAACCTTTTCTAGTATTATGCAGTAACAGGACATCATGCAGAAACTAGATCCAATATCAACTAAATTTGGAAAGGCGTGTGGGTTATCCAGTTTTATGCCAGACACGTCCAATTATTATTACTACAATTGAAAGTTGCGTTAGTTTTAAGTTGATTTTCCTGAAATTCTTCTCAGAATTATCCTCTAATTATTCCTTATTTCAAGAAGTTCTGGGTCCGAATTTCGATAATGGAAACTTGACAAGTATTTTGTGATTTATAGTATTGAGAAAGATGAATCTAAACGTGCAGTACCTACTACTTTTTTGGGGGGGGGGAATGTTACTGAATATGACGTCAGACATTATACAGGGTATCTCCGAAATAATGGTGTAAACTTCGAGAGCTGATTATTTACGTCAATGCAAGAAAAACGTTCTTTTGAAACAATTCAAAACTATTCATGGTTTCGGAGACACATTAAAAAAAAATCAACTATTTTAAAATGTAAAGATGTTAGTTTATAGGAATCTTGCAGGCATTTTGGGTATATTTTGAAGGTACTCAGAGATCAATATTGTTTACTTATTCCATTTACAAAATATAGAGTAATACCCATGGAGTTGGCTTTTTTACTTTTTTCGTTGCCATGTTCCTTACAGTGAGAATGGAATTCTATGATGAAGTATGAATGAAGTGTTCACTGTTTGACTTCTTCTCATGATTATAGGAAACAGAAATTAAAATAAAATTCTATGATTATGAGTTCCATGGAGTTGATGATGAACAAGTGAAACACACCTGATTTTAACTTTCTATTCTACAGTAAGTCGACTGTAGAAGCAACTTCATTCTAGTTCCACTGAAACGAAACTAAGCTGGATGCATCCTGTCTAACTCATGCAAAAATGTTGTGCAGTGTTGCCAGCTTCACATTTTTATTACAACGTTCTTTTGTCGGTCCATGAAGGTGATGAAAAAAAGCGGATATCATGTGTTTCAGTAAATGTAATTCTCATACTAATAGGTTTATTTTCGATTTAATTACGATTCGTGTTTCGAACTAAATTATTTTGAAGAATCATTGTGAAAAATTAACTAGGAAACTAAAAACAGATACTAAAAACATGTCTCAAACATGAAAATGAAAGTGAGTTTCATTCCATGGAGTTGATATTAAGCATATTTGAGAATAAATAACATGAAAGAGGATAGAAACTGACCCAGTTAGAAGAAATGTTTTAAGAAACAAACAGAAGCAAAGAAAGTAATTTGGGGATTATCTTTTGTGAGAAAAAATGCAGTTTCACAAAATGTCCCACTTCCGGAGAACGACTAAGGTGCTCAAAAGTGCGGCAACATTGTCACACGTGACGTCATAGCTTGATACAATGACGTAAACGATGTCGGCTTAGCAAATCACACTCGAAATAGTTCCCGATACATCTATTTAAATAATGTTTTTGATTGAGGGAGTGCCTCTGCGTAGACAGGTTTCGCAGCCTAAGAAATTTATTGACAAATAAATAAATTGTTTAATAGGGCAAGCATAGCAATTCCCTCTAACCCGTGTTCGCCAATCATAAACATTATTTAAATAAATGTATTGAATACTACTTTAAGTGTGATTGATTTGCTAAACCAACACCAATTACGCATTACTTGTCGAGATATGACGTCATTTGTGACAATGTCGCTTGAATTTGGGCACCTGTACCTCCGAAACTAATCAGATTTTGTGATTTCTCCAAAGGAACTTTCCTCTTGTTTTCATGTAAAATATCCCCCCTCCCGAAATTTGCACCGCTATTTCAGGGACACCCTGTATAATGTCTGACAACATCGTCATCATCATCATCAGTAACATTTTGCCAAAAGTAGCAGGTACTTTAAGGCACGTTAAGATTCACCTCGATCTTGTACGATTTATCGTTCTTAATACTGTCAAGAAGTTGTCTTCTTCCCTTTTCCTCTTTTTCCTTCAATTGCATCTCGCAGTACGCAATCCAAGGCGTGAACAATGTCCTAATTAGTTTCTTTTCCTCCTCTTTATTATCTCCATTATTTTCCTTCTTTCGTCTATTCTCGCCGAATATTTCCTCATTTCTATTCTTCTCTACGTCCGCATTTCGAATCCTTTCGCAAGAGTCACTTTCGGCTCCATACAACACTCCCCTCCATACTAAAAAGGAATTCTCAGTTCGTTGTTCTCCAGCTCATCAAAAAGATATTTTTTTTATTACTTTTATCTTCGTTTTATGTTCCTAACAACTTTCGTTTAATCAGAGTGAATGAAGAATGTAAAATCTGTCTTGAAGGACCTAGCACTTTAGGCTGAAGAGTACTCACATAGCAATTTTGACCTGACTCAGAAGTGAATCAAGCTTACTTTGACAGTGGAATAACTTGATGCAAGCTTATCAAATCAACTCAAATGTTTAAACAAAGTTGAATCAAGTAGTCTAGTTTACAAGAACTAAGGTTGAAATATTTTTGACAGGACAAGAAAAAAAAAATATTTCTTTGAAAAAATAAAAACGTTGACCTGTGTGGGAATCGAATCGAGGAACACTGACACACCGATACGATGGCGGCCGTAGTCAGTAGACCACGGAATCACATGCCCTAACTCGCTTTCCAAGCGCTATTTATCCTTAGTTCATCAGATCGCAAGAGACGCCTGTAGTACAGCATGGCCGGGAATAAAATATACCGAAAGTTGGCAACACTGTACACCGCCTGTGTTCCTAAAAGAAAGTAAAGGTGTGCAGTGTCAGTGTGACTTTAGTTGTTACGGAGAACCACTGTAGTGAAAGGTGGTTCTTAACGAACATGAGTGTTCGTGAAAAGGCATTATTTCCACTCATACGAAAGTGGCCAAAGTGGTGGACGGTTCGTGAAACTATTTGGAACTTGTTTGAGTTAGAGTACCAGAAAGTTCCTCCAACAAAAGCGTACAGTGATGTTGCTAGTTGCGAAAATTCCATCGAACGAGATCAGTGCTGTGGCAACGCAAAAATCACTCGAGAAGAAACCAATCAGTCACTAAGAACCTGTGTTTTAACATACAATTATTGCAGCAAGACAAAGCCACTACACGCACAACTAGTGCATCTTTACAGCTTCTGCAACATCAGTTTCAAGACCTCACACCTCCGATGGAAACAGACTATCCGTGTCCTGTCCACTCATTTGATCTCATCCCGCCTGATGTTTATTTGTGCGGCATACTGAAGAAGAGGTGTGTTTACCGCGATCCATTGTCTTGTAATATTGAACAAAAAATTGAATGCTGGTGTTTTGCACTCAACTTCACGAGATATAACAATTGCGGCCATGTTTGACAACTTGTAGAGTTGCTATGAAAAATAAAATGGTGTAGAACGGAGCACACATGGAGTACGTAAACAGATGTATTGTACTGCTTAACAGTTTGTCTCTGTAAGTTTGTGCAGTAACATTCAGCTCAAATACCATACATCACTACATATTTTGCATCGGTACACTTTATTTCCGGCCATCCTGTAAAAGGGTGAGTTAGCTTAAGACGAAACAGTCTTGGTACGTGATAAGACTTCAGTGCACGAGACGACAGCGGAGTTGCAACGAGACAATCAAATAAATTTCAAGTTTGACGAGCTTCCTCCCATAACTGCGTGTTCTAACAAGCTGGAATTAGTTTAGTTATAACAACCAACAATAATGTTGTTCAAACAAGTCACTTTTGTTGTTCCAACAAGTGTGTTTCATGCTTGTTTAGTAAGTTCAACACAAAATCAAGTAGACAAGCTCAAAGCAAGTGACTCACAACCTTGTTGCAAGCTGGTATGCTATCTGTATAGTGATGATGTATATTAAAATCATATTGGATGATGCAAAATATTGAGATAACATTCTAGAAAACCCTGAAGATATTATGTATGTCAATGCGTGTCTCGGTGTTACCAGTTTACCTAACAACTCCCTCCCTCTCCAGCTGAATAAATGGATGTTGGTTGTTATTTCTTCTGTGTTTCTCTTATGTATTCGGTCGTTGTTTTACATTAAAGAAAGAGGATGGGAGGGGGGGGGGGAAAGGAGCATTTTCCCCCGAAGAAGGTTTTGTCGCCTCGCTTTGTTCCTTAGTTCTATCGATCTTGGAGTTCTCGCCTCGTTGTCGTCGTCTTCCGCCATTTATGATTGCCTTAAGCCATGGAAGGATTCAGTTAGAGATGGAGGAAGCCCTTTTCTCCTCCTTAAAACATCTCCCAAAGTTAAAGATGAGAACAACAGTAAGAAGATGTTGGAAAAGCGAGTATGCAAACAAGAAGAGATCCCTAGGAGTAGAGAAGGGGGATTATATTTTGATTTTCCCGATGTTTTTCTTCACGTAGGTAAAGTGGAAGCAGTGGAGTAGGCGTGGAGTGCTGTACTTTTTTCTCCCTATACGAGAACGAGCTCAAGAACGTAGTTTTATTTACCAACCCAAATACATGTTCTTATCAAAAGTTCATCTTACTCAGATGGCCTGGTGATGTGGTACAGCAGGTATACGCTGGTGTGATTTTCGTATATCGATATAGAACTACGAGTTCATTGGTGAATCGAACATCAATCAGCATATGGATATCGAAATATTAAACACTTTATATCGTTCATATAGAAAATATCGTCGGTAATCGAATATCGTTTACATCTATTCTTTGGAGAAACGCATATCATTCGAATTAATAAGCGTCCTTCCTGGAGCTATAAAAAATACGAAATGCTTTTCCTGACATACAGGTTAACAATTTAATTGTATTTATTTCTGCAGGATGTCCTGAAAGTCTGGAAGCATAGGAATTTCTATAGAATGTATTCGAAATAACCCATTGCCTTCGTATCAGACAAATACAGTCGATACTACCAATTAAAATACTCGCATCAATTTCTGGATAAGTGTTCGTAGTTCTGGATGTCAGATGCTGCTGGGCTGAAATCAGTATGGATTTTTTTTTTTCGGAAGAGCAGAAACAGGAATTATGACGATTAGCTTCACTTCACATATAAAGAATGGCGTCTTTGCAGAAGGATGAGAGTGTCTGATCTGTCTCACACGTATCAGGACCCATTGACAGAATTGCATGAACCTGTCAGGGTAGTTCTTATTCAACTTCTGCCCTAGCTGCCACTGACAGGATGCCAGGATACGGTGAATGCTATTGGATACGTCTGTTTCATGAACATGTGATGAATCGATTTCTTAGGACTTTTTTTTTTAGCAAACGATGCTGAAACGGCAGGGCTGCTACTGTCTGTCATCAGAGTGGCACTCCAACGTTATTGGTCGACTACCTGGAAGTTCGTGGCGCACGCTTCCTGTCTGAATTTTCCGACAAGTTCGCTCACTCAACCTTGTACCGAGCCGCCGTAGCTCAGTGGTAGAGCGTTGGCATAGCATTCTAGAGACTAGATCCTAGCGGCCGACCATCCTGACTGAGTTTTTTTCCTCAGTCACACCAGGAAAATGCCAGGATGTCACCTTCAACATAGGCCCTGACCGACACCTTCTCTAATGCTTTCCCCTCCTCTATCTCGGCCTGAGCCTTAGGGCCATAAATAAAATTCAAATTCAAACTTAACCTTGTACGATTGACAGGGTTGTAGTCGATGGTATACGGAGGTATACGCCGTATACCCTCCGGTCAACCTTACATATTAGCGTACTCTTTCTGCAATGGTGCGAATACCATTTAAAATCGTTTCATATATTTATTTAATTTCCCAATTACCCCGGTGAGACTATTATGATTAATTACACTTGGCTCCACGTGAACGGGAACAAAATGTTGACAAGGGGAAGAGCGTATAGCTACATGATGTGCGTCAGTATTTTGTCGCTATCTTCTGACTGCTACAATAATTTTGTATCAGCTTACACCATAAGTAATGTTGTATTTTTGCACCGAGAGTAAAAGAACGATAACTTACCTGAAACACTACCGTTTGTCAGGAAAAAAGACTCCATCGGACTGCACAACACTCTGCCACCTGTCAACCAGTTATTGAATCCCCCGTTTAAAGAAGGCACTGATTTTGGAGGCAAAGAACTGGGTCATTGTTCGTCGCACGTCATCCTCATTTTTCAGTGTTTTTTTTTTTCGGAAAGGTGGTTTTACAAGCTGCAACAAAGACAGTAGTCTGTTGGTGCAAGGTCTGGTGAAAACGCCGGGAGTTTCTCCAGCCACATTCCTCGATCTTGCCGTGTGTGGGAGCGCGTTATCACTGTGGATGAGCACACCATTGCGATTTACCAGAGCAGGATGTTTCTCCAACAATGCCGTCCGTAGGCGATCAAGTTGCTGACAGTAGACATCTGCATTGATGGTCTGATTACGTGGCAAGAGCTCAAAATGGGTTATCCCACGGATATCCTACTAAACACTCAACATCACTTTAGATGGTGGAGATCCTGTTTTGGCACAGTTCCTGCGCCTCCCTTTAGGTACCCACTGCCGTTTGCATGTAATATTATTGTAGAGGGTCCACTTTTCATCTCCTGTCACAATTCTGTCTAGAAATGCTCACGTCTGTGACGGGTGAGCAGGGAATTGCAGATGTCAACTAGTTGCTGCTTCTGTTGAGGTGTTAACGCATTGGGTCCCCATTTTCCGAATATCGACACGTACCCAAGGTCCTGCAGATTGTATGTAACAAGCACTCCCTTGTCAGTCGCCTTTACCACTTTAAGACTCCAGATATTTCGGATTTGTGCGAGCACTCCTCCTAGAAAATAATTCAGAATCCCAAAGCAATAATGGTTCCCAACAAAAGCACTTGAAACATAGGGAGGATCCTCGAAGGGACCCCACAATTAATTCTCCACTATAAGGATAGGTTTCTGAGTTGATATCTGATTTGAAAGCAAAATACTGAAATTCAATTTTGCATAAATCAATATAATGTTAACTAATATTTGTTTCTTTCTACAAAATTCAATTACACGCAAAATACAAAAATAAATTTGTTCAGTAGTCAGAACCACACAACAAATGAATCGAATATATCTTTGCAATGGATCACACACACACAACACGTACTCCAAAAAACATATACTTATACTATATTCGGAAAAGTAACACACAATATATAGATCATCAGAATATTTAAACACATAAATCCAAATTACCACTTGTATTCCTCCATTTCCAATACTTGTGGACTTTGCTCTAATCCCAAATAATTCGGTGTTCCACAAATAGGAACCTTCATTGAAAAACCACACGCAACGGTATACCAAAATCCAAACCGATACGACAAATATTATCAAAAATGCACGAGCCGGGATTCGAACCCTCCAGTCGAGCTTCCACTGAAAAATTTCCTACCAAATTGAAAATTAGAAATAGAAACAAGATACAAATTCTAATAAACTCATTTACAAGTACCAACGAACACGTGGTTACGATCCAAGCAACGACCACGTGGTCGGGTTAAATTCCCAAAATTTAGAATTTCTGCAAAATTTCTTCTGATATCCACTAAATATGACTTAATATCAAAATACACAACGTATTTAACTGATATTAGCCATTCACAAGATCCGATGGCAATAGATTCAAAGGATTCAAACTTCAGGACTCCCAACTTGCATCTACGCACCGTTTGGGACCAATACGAA
>JAGDQP010057491.1:0-12737 GCA_022664845.1 Lepisma saccharinum | reverse complement strand
CTCTGAGGCTGAAGATGAATGACATCGGCAAGGCTCAGAGTGGTAATGGTGATGCTGCTTCCCCTCACCATGATATTTTTTTGTTCGAGGTTATCTTCCCCAAGCCTTTGTAGATCTCTCTACTAACTGCAAGGCAGCAGTACTGGTTTTGGTCCGCCCCGGAATATTTCCGGTACCCACCATATCTGGTCGGCATTCCCCTATCCGCCACCTAGGGAGGCGCCTGGTGGGAGACCAGTAACTCCAACCCGGAATACATATTTCGCTATTACATAAAAATCCATCTTAGTTTCGGCATTTCATCAGATCAACTTTGTAAGAAAAAGATGTCTTAAAAATCGCCTTCAAATTGAAAATGAAACATTAAGAAAAATGGAAAAATGAGAGTCAAGGCTTTACATTGGAACTGAGTTTTCCTAGAACATAATACAATTAGACTACACCTATGGATAAACATAATACACAAGATAAACGTATAAACAATAATAAAGATAATAAAGTTCAAAATCATTTACTGATTCACAAAAAGGTAAAAGAAAATACTTTTTTTTCTTTATAATTTTACATACAAATCATAACATCATTGCACAATCTGATCAATATCTCTGACATAACATATTATGATGATGAACACGACATCGAAACAACAATACAAACCGCGAATGTATATTCACAGTTTTTTTTTTTTTTTTTTTTTTTCATCATATTTAACGATCATATGTGCTGACCTTCCAATGTGATAACACGAATACTTTGAATGTTATGGTGTTGCAGACTATATATTAAAAAAAACAAAAAACAACTGAATTTATAGCTCATAAAAGCTAGATCAAAATACATGGGTTGTCATATAAAACTTATAGTGTGAATAAAATTCGAACACACACACACAAAAAAAAAAAAAAAAAAATCGAAACAACATTCTACGACACGTGCATACTGTATTATCAAAATATAATATGGAATTACAATAACATGCCTTTAATATAACTCACTATATATATATATAACATTTCTATATAAAAACAAAGCATTACAAAATAATTAAATTCATATTACATTTGGATACAACGTGCAATGCTTGGTAAAGTAAGTACGTATCTAGGTTTCATTAGTTTAAACGAGGAATGTGAATTGAAAAATAAAATCAACACTACAGAATTGAATATTTTTCGTTAATCAAAAGTGTTAAAAATTACTACTGTCACGTTAAGCGAATTTACAACGATATTAAACATTTATAAAAAAAAAATCCAGTAAAAAGTATATTTAAAAAAAAAAAAACTACAATTTCAGAGAAATCAAAATAGTGAAAATCCAGACCTAATGAAATATAGTTTTCATCAACATTAATTTGTTATTGCCATACAATTACTGTGGATAATCTGATTTTGCATAGCTAACTGGACGCAATTTTTATCTTGCTTATTTCTTTGTTTATCTATTTACTAGCGTATATTACGCACTTGGCTTTCAAGAGACTTAAGACAATTATATGTGGCCATATACGCGAAAAATAAATTTACCAATCCTAAACTTTAGATGAAGGACGATATTTACATACAATTTTCATTACAGCTGAAGTATATACGGCGATGGTAAATGAAGAAAAAATGCTCAGACAGCTGTGATGTGTTTTCCATGTTCTTATTTTCTCATTATTCAAGAGGAAATGCAACATTATAACTGCAATGCTTACGTCTGAAGACTACAAAAAAGGATGTAAATAGCAACTAAACCTACAGATAATACAAAAATACCGAGAGGTTTAAGGATAAAATCAAGGACGTATTTTGTAGGAATAAAAGGGGCAGGGTAAGAAATATACGCGAGTAACTTCTATTTGGTTAAATTAACGTTTCAGATCAATTGCTCATTATCTTCAGTTACAGAGAAAATTATAGAACGCTTACACACAACATACTAAAAAGTAAGTACATTGTAACGAAAACACATTCTTTATGTGGATTACTAGAGCTTGTTTGAATAGTCCAATAATATATAATACTTCAGTCTACTCAGTTGATGATTTACTGGTCTGTTGTTACTTCAGGTGAATTATCCCCGCACTTTTTGTACTGATTAATTTATCTTATTTGAGAAGGAAAGTGGGGGGGGAGGGGAGAGACTTAATCCATCGATTTTTTTAGCTTGAAAACGAGGATTGTCTTTCACGAAAAGTTGTTGTTCACTTCAAAAGAAAAACACAGGTATCAGCATTCTGAGAAAGTACTCAATGTTTCACCTTATAGTTTGAATTTTGTCTATGGCTCAGACTGGGATACGATTGAGGGAAGGAGTCAGCTAGGGCCTAAGTTCAAGATACTATACCGACATTTGCCTGGTGTAACTAAAGAAAAACCTTGAGGATGGTGGTCCATTGGTATCGCCTTCTAGAACCTTTACAATATTTTACTCTATTATGCTTTAAAATAACTGGAATAATGCATTATGTAACAATTATATAGCTTCCGAAGAAACAAAATTAGTAGACTGATTTCACTATCAGACTTACAAGAATTGTTGTGACATTGTGCATCACAAAGTTATCATCACTATCTTTATTACTAATAAGTACAAACTCAGCTTTAATTGGTACTTACATCATGTTCGGTTGTTTCCACATACCACTACGTTACTTTTCTCCTCTCACATGTACAAAATTATTACAATATTTTAAAAAAAAAATCACTATTATAAATCAATGTATTAGTGCAAGATATACAACCTTTTTTGTTGTTTAAGTTTTGCGTACATTTTTATTTATTTAATTTCCCATATTGTCTGGTCAATAAATCACATAAATTAGTACAAGTGCGTGACTAGGTTCACAAGCTCTTGGGTTATCACAATGCGCTCGTTCGTTATTGCAGTAATTAATAGGACAAAATTAAACTGAAGTAATACAAAAAAAAAAAGTACGAAATCTAGTGGGTACTTAAGAAATATTTCACATGCACTAACTTATAAGAGTGTAGAGTAAAAGAAAGTTGTGAGAGTACATGTTTAAATTAAAAGGAAGTTGTGAGAGTACAGGTTTACATTAAGAGGAAGTTGTGAGAGCACATGTTTACATTAAGAGGAAGTTGTGAGAGTACAGGTTTAAATTAAAAGGAAGTTGTGAGAGTACAGGTTTAAATTAAAAGGAAGTTGTGAGAGTACAGGTTTAAATTATACGGAAATTGTAATCATTTAAATATGATCATGTAACAATCAAATCTATGGAAGTACATATGAGTACGAAGGTAGATCTTTATTCTTCTAATACATAGTATTCTGAAAAGAATGCCGTTATTTCAGCAGTGACGTATTTCAGAACCGAGAGGTTTTCTTACTTCACATCCGAATCTGTATTCATCTCTCATGTAACGGCTGTAACTACCTCGTAACCCTCTTTTTCTTTTTTTATAAGAACTTAATTCCTCTGCAAGTTAATTTTCTGGCTCTAAATGTTATTTTTTATGTACCACCAAAGAAAAAATCTCAGGATGTGGTGTCATATAAGCGTGGGAGCATGTAATTAATCCTCGGTTAATCCACGTACGAGAAAATTATTACGGATAATGAAAACAAAATTTGAGTGTGCCTATTTAAACTGAAGAATGATGATGACGATTGGTGTTCTAGCTGGAAGCAGCTTTATTGTTTGTTATTACCTTTCATCGGATGAAGATGACGTCCTAAGAATTTCAAGTAGAGTTCGAACGGTTACATTCACTCACTGAAATTCGTATTATTTTTACAAGTAGCGAAACAAGGGATTTTGCAAGACTACATCTACACCTGCTCTTGATGGGAAAATAATTGCTTAAAAAAAAGTTCTCTCCGCGCACACTTTTTTTTTTTACAATTTTGTTCTACCAAAATCCTGAACGAAAACACTCGTTCACTTGGGACTCTATGGAACACTACAATCAAATAAAATTCGAGTCTGTCTTACAACAAATGGATCGATAAATGTACCATAAATTCTGTATCTTTTATATATATATATATATATATATATTAATGCATATGAAGTGTACGATTATTTCGCTCACGTTCTTACTACAGTCTCAAGAAATTGCTACTGGAGTTGTATATAACAGTGTTACGCGTTTAAGAATTTATAAAAATTTTTAACACAATGAAGTAAGCTTTCTTCTTTAACTTACGTATGTTATTTAAACAGCGACACAAGCAAGAAGCTGACAATTAGAGCCCCTAAAGCATTCCAACATGATTAAAGAAAGACAGAATAACAATGGCCATCACTTGTCGATAGTTACTACAGATAGATTATGCGCCCCCGTTGGGGTTTGGATCATAGAAACTGTTCAGTGGAAATCAGTTCTGTAGACTGATGAATCGAGATCCACAATTTTTCACTCAGACGAGTTTTCCCAGGTGAACGGTTATAACCCAAGTGATGATGGAGTTATGGTGTGGGGCTGCTCTTCATGCTATGACATCGGCCCATTATTATTCTTCGTACACGGTGCCCACAAAACTCGTGAACTTGAATTTCCTGACCAGATTTTTAAAAAAATACTGATTCTCAGACTATCCAATTTCATACTTTTTCAAAATACTTTGTTTTCTTTTACATGCAGCCTCCAGCAGCCCCATAGATGCCCAGCTCAAACCTGAGTAGCAAATTTTTATGATTTTATTATTTCTTTACAATTGAAAATACTATATAATTATAGGAACAAAGTTTTTACTAAAAGATTTTTGCAAAGGTACTCAAATTTCCATTTTTCTATCATGAACATGTTATGTTAGGGCAAGCCAGACAAAATGCTAACAATTGCAACATACTTAAATCTGAATCAATTCTATGAATATAAGCAATGAAAATAAGACTATTACAATAATTAAACAATATCACCAGAACGAAAACAGAAATTTCAACAATGTCCACAGATGTTAATTTTGCAACTTCCGCAAAAGTTTGATTTTCTGAGGAAGTTCGTTTTGCTCCATTTCAGGATTTTCTCTCAACTTCTTTTGCTCATCTTTATTTGATTCATGACCTTTTTTTTTTTCAGAATTATTTCTTAGCATCACGCTGTGTTTCCAGATAATCTTTATATCGCCTCCGAGCAGATCTTGCATATGTGAGCATTTTCTGTGTGATGACAATACTATGGATTCCTTTGCAATTGATAACAGCATCATGCACTATCCAGGCATGATTCAGGCAATATTAGTAGAAAAAACAAGCTTTAATACGTCGTGAAACTTTCAGTTAACACCTTGATGAGAACCCAGAGTTACTGGAGATGGTCTATTCCAGTTTCAGCGAGAAATATCATCAGATTAATCCAGGATCATCTAAACAATAACAATTACTTTCCACTTGTAAAAATTTGCTAGTTGCAGAACAGGTTATACGTGGTCGGAACCATTGCCTATCCGAAGTCTGCGATAATACGACATAGACCATAGGAGCTTGGTTTAATCTTCGTGTGTAACGGCCATAACTGACCTACGGGGTATCGATGTAAGAAGTGTGAAAGTACATGCCTAATTATATTTTTGGATAATAATGTAATATCCAATCCACAATTGCAGGGTTCCCATGCCTGGCGCTCTAAGGTGCATTCAGCCTCATATCAAATTGAGTTCCAGAATGTCCTTGGTATTCCTGGGCACCTTGGGAGGTAAAGGCGGTCCAGCGTTGGACTGACCACTCCACATCAGTTCGTGCCGTAGGTCGAGAATATGTGAAGCGCTACCTCCACATCCCCCATGCGCCGTTCACGCATCCTTTACTTTTTCTTAATCCATTTTCCTTAGGCGGTTCATTACTTATAGAATACTTATTTTCCTGGAAACCATTTAAAAAGAATTCGAAGGAAATTGCATCTCAACACTCAGAGGAAGGGAATGTAATCGGTTTTGATTTAATATTGCATACGGACAATACTGGCGGAGCCAGAAATGACGCATGGAGCAACGCGTTCTTGAAGTGAGGGATGTTCCATCGCAGGAGAAATCAAGACTTATTATTCCCTTTTGCTGTTGCTTTCTTCTTTAAATTTACACGCATTGAATGTCCGTTCGCTCTTTCTTTCAACATTTACTGACAGTTGGAAACAGAAGGTGGATGAACGACAAAAGTAAGAATGTTAAACGAAGCTATTAAAGATGTATCATGTACAGAAGTCTGTTAAAATTGTACTATTGACGTATTTGAATGATCATGTTTGCCTACATCTGCTTATTGTCGTAAAGAAATTGTACACTAGACGTAATGTTTACGAACGTACGCAAACATTCTGTTATGACAAGACAAACCTCTTTATACCCAAGCTGTGTTATAATTAATAGGAATATAACAAATGCATTTGGCACTGACTTTATCAACCAGACTAACGACGAATGTACATAACATTGTCCTAAACGAAAGTAAATAAATAAATGAATCATATTGAACAGTATTTATATTTAAATCTTGATTTCTTAGTTACCTGTTCAAAAATTTGTACGAAAAATTCATTCGTATTTTAAAAAATGAGATAGCTCAGAACATACAAGCTTCTACTGTTATACTTCACGCAAAACTTAATAGTTTGTTTGCTGATATTATCTCACACAAATACATTGTCCTCTCGTAAACTGGTCCAAAGTTTACCGTACGCTCTGAATGCTTTCAGCTCCATATTGGACCAAAATTGTCATGCAGCGTTTCTTTCGTTCAATCAATCACAGATAACTAAAAGGATCAATTACTGTCCTCTGAAGGCCTGCAGGATCTACAACTATTCAAAGATCTGCAGAAATATGTCAATCTTAGTTTTAAAAACATAAAAAAATTTTACAACATATATTTGGTATTATTATAACGATCCTCACCCATAAATAAATTACAAAATATAGCATTATTATATACAAAGTCCACATGCAGTCGTTCAGAATACTGTCCACACTGGTTCCTTTAAAAATATTAGATAAGGTGACTATCTAAAGACATTATTACACGGTACAATACTTGTACCACGCCACGTTGATAATTTGAAATGAACAAGTTGTTACTATCATTAGAAAAGCAACGATGCAGAAAGGAAGGTTTTATTCACAGTGAATTAATAGTATTAAATTTCTACAGTGTGAAATCTATTATTTGTTTTCCTTGATCACCACGATCACATTAAGATATGCCACGAAGAAAACTGTTTCATATAACTACGTAATTGCCTGCAAAATACAATACTTTATCTGAATAGGAGACCATATTACAAGAAAGTTAATGTACCTGCCTGTTTAGAATCTTCCGTCCATTTTCGTTATGTCATTACACAAGGCGTTTCAACTTACTACGAAAGCAGAGGGAACTATTATGCGAAAATAATTTGATTGGCCAGTCGAAAGAATATATTTCATAATGTATAAAAGAGATATATTCGAAGTTCTATAACAAAAGTTCATTTTGGATAAAGAAAAAGCTTGTACAAAACCATTGTTACGATCCTTCCCCATAGTAAGTTTCTCCTTTTTAATGTTAATCACATCACCAAACTTGAACTGTAACATTTTTATAGTACTTCGTTATTATTCATTGTTTCTTAATACATAAAAATAATTACAACTTGAAGCATTCAGAATCCAAACGGCATTCTTTGGACCACCATAAACTATGTAACACTTATTTGTACCATAGAATTTTATATTTATCATCCTACTGCATA
Organism: Lepisma saccharinum; assembly: GCA_022664845.1. Taxonomy (NCBI): domain Eukaryota; kingdom Metazoa; phylum Arthropoda; class Insecta; order Zygentoma; family Lepismatidae; genus Lepisma; species Lepisma saccharinum. The sequence continues at coordinate 5,064 of JAGDQP010057491.1, read as the reverse complement.
ATTATTGTTATGTTAATGACACTATCTTCTCATCGTCTGTAATTTCTTCTTTAGTTTTTGCTGATGCTACCACCGTGCCATCTAACAGACTTTCATTTCCACTCTTACTAGTTTCTAAGTCTGTTCCAGAATTCTCGCTATCTATTTTGATATTCGAAATCGCACTGTTCACAGCAGTTTCCGTTTGTAGTTTGCTTAATCTTACCTTTTCCTTGGCTCTTTCTCTATTTGTTTTTATTAGGATTCGATGGCCTTCACAGTCCCTATTCTCTGAGTAGCACTTCACTTTGCAACAGGCTCTGCACAATTTCTGCAAGCATTTCAAACCCTACAAAAAAGAAACAACGTTCAAAGTTAGACAACACTATTTATGGTCACAGACAATAAACGACGCAAAAAATAAATAAATAATAAATGTCAGACTCTGATTCATTGAAAATGCCCGATAGAAGAAGTTTCTAGGTTCGCAAAGTAACAAAATATGGAAAAAATTTATCTATATACAGCGATTTCAGTAACTACGCTCATTGACAATAACTCCAATTGTATTCATCATAAACAAAAAAATATATAACATTAGCTGATTTGCTTGCCCGTTGGTGCGGGGTGAATAAAATATGTTGGCAACAGTCATCAGGACTGTCACCAATACTCGCTTCTCCGTGGCGGGCTGCGCCCCCTTTATCGTAACCAGACTCTCCGGGGGCGCCCCCATGGTGCAGATCTGCCCTCATACCCCCGGGGGATTGCGGCCCAATAGGGAAGTTTTGCTGACTTTTCTGCCCGTTGGTACGGTGTGAATAAAATATGTTGGCAACAGTCATCGGAACTAACCAATACTCGCTTCCTTGTGACGGACTGCGTTCCCAACTTGGATAGTTTTGGGAGCCTGCGTCCCCTTTATTGTAGCCAGATTCTCCGGGGGCTGCGCCCCCATACTGCAATCTGCTCCCATATTCCTCGGGGGCTTCGCCCCAATAGGGAAGTTTTGCCCCGTTTATTGTAACCTACTGGTGATGGCACACCTTCATACCAAATTTAATTCCTCTACCTCAAACGGTGTGGAAAAGGGTTTTCGGGCGGCCATTTTGAATCCATTGGCGACTTTTTCAAATGTAATATTTTCTTAAACTACTCTTGATGATACACCTTTATGCAAAATTTCGTACCTCTAGCTCACACGGTGTGGAAAATGGTTTTTGGAAGGCCATTTTGAATCCAAGATGGTGACTGATATGATAACTTCCCACACGGGTCCAGTATCTGATCATGTGCGAAAAATCATTCCAATCGGTCAAACCGTTTTTGCGTGACGGTAGGACAACAGGGTGTCTACTGAGGTCTAATAACTATTAGCAAAATTCCAGAACCTAATACTATGACTTTTTTAAGTTCTTTAGGAATAATCAGACGCTTGATGAGCCAAGAGCATTATTTGTATTATCTAAATGTATTATTAAGCTATATTATAACTTGTATAAATAATTGTATATTATTCTATTCTAGTTATAATGCAAGGTTGTTATTACCCTTCACTTTTGGAGTTCAAAAATCCAGGGTAGATTGTAAAGAATGATAATATTTGTATGTTTCATAATTTTTCCAGTATGTGGATCAAAATTCCAGTATATTTCCAGTATCAGTAGACACCCTGGACAAACACAGTCACTTTCATTTATATATATATATATATATATCTATGGGCCTTGTACATTTGGTGTCCCTGGGCTTTAACAGCCTGTAACTCAAGAAAGATAAACTTCAGTAACTGGAAATATCGTAAAAACGAAATAACGGAGTCATTGATAAAAAGCGCAACACCAAAAGTTCTTATATATTATATATTTTTCTCATAATAAGGTTTTAATTGGACCAAAAGTGTGAAAATCCCACATCCCTAGCTAGAGGAGAGTTCATAATTATAGTGATTCTTTTTACGGGAAACAGAAAAATCTACAAACAAATGGCTTTTAATGACTGTCAAAACGTAAGTCTTCAGAATAGAAATGCTTACGAAACCAGTCTTTTTTATAATTAAATTATAAACAGTTTTTCAATGTCCCTGTAAAATGTCCACTCTGTTACGCTTATTACTTCACACATATTTCAAATTCGTCCTGGCAATACTGTTGCACTGGAACATCATGGGAACTAGAAGGTGATAACATGGGCAGCTGCTTTGCGTAAAGGGTATTTTGTTTCCAGTACAGAGAAATAGTTCAACGTAAAGGTGAGTGCACTTCTCGATCATCTACTCTGTTACAAATGATATTACCATTAAAATAATAGTAGTGTCGCTTATAATTAACTTGTGACTTGTCATTCTCGATCTCTTAAGTATCTTTCTTTTTTTTGAAATACGAGTTCAATATCTTTGTCTCGTGTCAGTTGATTATGTTTTTCTCCACTCTGTTACCTTTTTGTGACACAGTGGACAGTGAGTGAAAAAATATCCAAAAATTACTCTACGATTACGTAAACTGGAAACATTTCTGTATTTGTAAAGATTACATGCTGTAGAGCATATTTAGAATAAAAAGTATAAAAATTGAGTAAGTACTTGTTTGGAATTAATTTCAGACGAAATGTACACGAAATTTGAAAATGGCCCCTATGTATATACATATATACTAGCTAAAGTACTTGCCCGTTGGTGCGGGATGAATAAAATATGTTGGCAACAGTTATCGAGACAGTCACCAATACTCGCTTACAAGTGGCGGGCTGCGCCGTTAAATTTTGAGTTATAGGGGCTTCGCCCCCATTTATTTTCACCAAACTCAGGCAGATGCTACAGCTATTACCACCACTACTACTACTACTACGACGACTACGACTACTACTACAACAATTACTATTAATATTACTAATACTCCTGCCAAATACTACTATAATGCTTTAAAACATTAGATCTACATATTTTTGTTTACAACAATCAAAGTTTAAATTTAAAATTTTATAAGCTATTTATATATTCCTATTTTTTTTTCTTAAAAATGGAAACAATGTATTTATTGCATTGTTATAACAATGGAATTACTGCTTTTATTTATGAGTTCGCGACACAGTCACTTCCGGTTTATAAAAATATGATTACTTCTCAAGTTGGACCATTATCTAATCATGCGCGAAAAATCATTGCAATCGTTTAAGCCGTTTTACCGTGATGTGAAGGCAAACACAGTGACATTCATTTATATATATATGATGCTCTCCCAACCCGTCTGGTCAGCGTGGGAGCAGTAGACCAACTTCTCCCTTCGGGGAAGGCCTCATCCACTAGTGGATTGAATATGGCTGTGATTTATTTTTTTTATATATATAATGGTAAAACAGGTAGAAAAAAAGGATACTTGCATGGTAGATTCTTGAGACAGGTGTACAATAACTTCACACACACAATAGAAAAGATGTACGTTTCGCAAAAGCGTTTTTAACAGGTAGAACAGAACGGACAGGTGCGGGACTGGTGTTAAGGAAACGCCATGTTGTCAATTGATGCTGGGTGACAGTGTGGCCAGGTTATGAAGGCGGGAAAATGACTATATGGGTTGGAGAAAACACCAAACGGAGAAGAAAATGCCAAGGTTACTAGGAGCAGGTCAGGGGCTTCCTGAAGGAATAAAAGGGTAAAGAATCAGAGAGAAGCCGGAAATAATAATAATAAAGGGAAGAACAAAGAAACAATACAGAAAAATATAGTAAAAGAGCAACTAGAGACGGAACAAAGAAGAAAACGGAAGAAGAAGAGGACACTGCGTTGCAGGAAGTTACAGGCACTTGAGACCGGGTTCATGGTTGGCGGAAATGATAGAGATGCAGGTATGGGTAGGTGATGAAGTTGAGATTTGGAGGAGTTACCACATCAACGACCATCGCTACTCCTCCAAATCTCAATTTCCTCACCTCTCCATAACTGAACACACTTCTTATCACGGCTGCACCTTTGACGAAATCTTTCGAGTCAGAATTCTGAAAGTTCTGAACTCTGACTCACCTACCACAGTAAGAAAGAGATGGGAGCAGACGTATATCTCTATTCTTTCTGCGAACCATGAACCCGGTCTCAAGTGCCTGTAACTCCCTGAAACGCAGTGTCCTCTTCTTCTTCCGTTCTCTTCTTTGTTCCATCTCTATTTGCTCTTTTACTATATTTTTCTATATTGTTTCTTTGTTCTTCCCTTTATTATTATTATTTCCGGCTCCTCTCTGATGCTTTACCCTCTTATTCCTTCAGGAAGCCTGCTCCTAGTAACCTTCGCACTTACTTCTCCGTTTGGTGTTTTCTCCGACCCATCTAGTCATTTTCCCGCCCCCATAACCTTGCCACACTGTACCCCAGCATCAATTGGCAACATGGCGTTTCCTTAACACCAGTCCCGCACCTGTCCGCTCTGCCCATTTTCTCTCCTACCTGTTGAAAACGCTTTTGCGAAACGTACTACTTTTCTATTGTGTGTGTGAAGTTATTGTACACATGTCTCAAGAATCTACCTGTTTTACCATTTTATATATATATATATAATATCAAGAAAGCATATGTAGAATTCAATAAAGATATCCAGGAAATCACAGGCATTTTGGAGATACCCCTACGGATAGCAACTTCGAAATTTCAAATCGATAGTACAGTAACTTCTTTTGGAACAGTGACTGAATAAGGAACAATTTTCGATGTTTCCTACGGTATGTTACGTATTACAGCACAAATATTAGGTTAGCAACATCATCAATCGTCAATAACTTGGAAATTAATGTGTACAGAACATGAAAAAAATAATAATAAAAGTGCATATGAATAACGTAACTATCGCTTTAAGGAAAACAGTGGCGTAAAAAAAATGTGTAAGTGAATCAAGTTGAAACTTTTAAAAAGTAGGGTCAATTTTTCCCTTGTAACCATTATATCATATATATATTTTAATGTAAAAAGGTATTTTAGTTGTCTCTGCTGTTCCCGAGCTACAGTACTCATTTTGAATTGGATGGTGTTATCAATGAAGGCTTCGAAACGGCAAAGATCACAATATTGGTTTTCTATTAAAAAAAAAAAAAAAAAAAAAA
>JAGDQP010057490.1:0-12738 GCA_022664845.1 Lepisma saccharinum | reverse complement strand
CAATGCGCACATATGGTTTAAAAGGAATTGGTTGGGTGCCATGGAGAGGTCGTAATTTTATTACTCTGGAAAGACAGAGAAAGATAATGAAATAAGAGATGAACAAAGGCTACTGTGCAGTCAGTCAGTCTAGTTGGGTTTATATTATTTCTAGTATTGCCAGCGAAAGACGAGGTCACACGAACAAAACATTTCCCCTGAAATATTAACAACGCTGAATGTAGGATGAAGGGCGCTGACCAGCGGTTCCAGAAGTGACAAAACCTGCGAAGAAAAAAAAATGTTTTGACGTTTTAAAATAGATTCTGTTTGATCGATCTTCCTTCTTTAGTTTTGAAAGCTTTGACACAATATAGAACCTACATTTCAACAATTCTGGTATTTCGTATTTATAAATCAGCGTATACACCGGTATGAAAACTTTAACGGAAGGAGAACTACAGTTAAACTGTTTAGTTCTTAATGTTCTTTACGAGGTTTGGTTACGTTATATTTGTTTATTTTATTTATTTATTGTCTTATTTTCCATGGCGGAGTTAAGGCCACAAATGCCTTCTCTTCCCATGGTGGAGTTAAGGCCACAAACGCCTTCTCTTCCCCTCAACCATACATACATAATCTATACAAGCAGTCAACATTAATACAGGTATAATTGGATAATAATTAAAAAGAAAATAAACATTAAATTAGTACACATACCTACACAAAGAAAAAAAACACGTAAAACAGACACAATACGCCCACACACACACACATACACACACAGTTACATGTTAACATTTTATAATAAACACAAGTCTGTTTACCATTTATGACTGATAATACACATGGACATACATCGATAATGATACTACTACTAATAATAATAACTATAAATATACAAAGATAACTTATCAGCATAATAACTATAAAAAGAGCTTTGCATTTACTCTTAATCTTTCTTTCTGTCTTTTTTTTTTAATTTACTGTTTTTATTTCATCGTCGAGTGTGTAAAGACTAAGATTTTAATTGAAGCTGGTCTGTAACCGACTTTTTAAACGTAGAGATTGACGGTAGTTGGCGTGTTTCGTTCATTCCAAGCTTGGACGGTGGAAACCGTGATTTGGAATAGAAAATAGAAGAGTGATGAGGGACCGAGAGTACTTGGCTGTCTTTCCCTTGACCTGGTGTTACGATCATGGTAGGAGCTAAGCGCCTGAAAACGTTCGTGCAAGTAAGAAGGTTGTTGAAGGCGAAGTATTTTGTAGAGAAGTGTTAACTTGTGTAAGTTGCGTCTTTCATTAAATTTAAGCATTAACAATTGTCTATAGGAGGGAGTCAGGTGGTCTGAGTACTAAAGAAGGAAAATAAATCTAAGACAGGCATTTTGTACGCGCTGTAGTCACCTGGCTAGTTCATCCTTGAGATTGGTCAGAATCACATCTCAATATTCCAGATGAGGGAATACCAGTAACTTAACTAGAATTGATTTGATGTGTGTGGACAAAAAATATTTAAGTCTAGTGAGTGAGTGTACGGACGAAAATGCTTTCTTGCACATTACATTGTGGTTTCCATTCTAGGCGCTCGTCTAGAATTACACCGAGGTTTTTGACTGTCTTAGAATAGGGTATAACCCTCAGTTTAGACATACTGCTGGAAGATGATATTTAGTTTGAGACCAAAAAATATTCTTACAGGGACACCGTTCCGGTTCTATATTTTTTACCACAACGCCATTCCGGTCCGTTCCGGTTCATTTTAAACATTGATCGTATACATATAGTTTCGAACATTGTATTCTATTCAGACATCTAATGTGATTAGCTTTAGAGACAATAATAGAACAGCGCATTCTTTCTCTAAATAATAATGAAGAGCTCTAATTTTTTATTCCTAGCAAACAAAAATTGATCACAAGTTCATATATTTCTTCAGGTCCGCCTCAAGTTTTCTCCAGTTTATGAGCAGGACATATTAATTTTAAATTTGATATTTGACTTTGAATATTTCAATTTCAGCAGAGTATAATTTAGATGTGTTTAAGCCAAAGTGCTGTAAGTCAATTTTTTGAGAATTCTAATTACAAAAATGAATCACACACACTGAAACCTGTTGAATTAAATTTATTTTCGCCTTTAGGCATATATGGCTCAGGCTGAATATGGAGGGAATGTATGCAGTAATGAGCCAGTCTGGGTCTTAGTGAAAGGTGTCATCCAGCATTTGCCTGGTGTGACTAAACAAAAACAAAACAAAAACAGTCGAGATTGTCCTGGTGTCGAACCTTGGACCTCCCTAATGAGCAACGGTTGTTTCGTAAAAGGGTATCTGTCTTAAATTCTAACTCAAAAAGTGACTTCATAGATAACATAAATGGAGACAATGAGTGAAATTTATTATAAACAACCTAATCACACGTTTTATTGCTTGAGATGATATGATTTACGTACGGCTTGAACTCATCCATCGGCATAATAATTTAGGTCTCTGGTCAATGGTCTTTTTAAAACTAGCCATAGTGGGAGGAACAAATTTTAGCAAATGTTTCTTACTTCAATATTTGTTACTCCACGGTTAATTATAAAGGAATAAAACTATTTTTGTAGCTTCCTCTAAATATTGGATAGCAACAAATTCAATTAATCAGAGATAGATTTCCTCAGAGTAAAGAAATTCAGAAAACAATAGACAAACGGCAGTGTCCCTAAACGTCAGGACAAGAGAATAAAAAAAATATATTATCCTAGAGCATGTTGTTTAATATTTCAAGTATGAATCGTACGAAACGTACAATGCTTTTCTCTCCGTTACTGCTCACACGAGATAATAATATCGTGGCTGTTAACCAACAACGATTACGAGCTCAGGGAAAACGAAACAACACTTTCCAGGAAAAGATACTAGGTTAACACGCGTGTCCCCAGGAGCGACGTCTAAACCCTATGAGCTGGGCAGCCCAGCAAACGAAACAGTCAGTAGGGTTGCAGCAGTGTCAGGAAACTTTGGTTGCCGGAGTTTTCGTTGCACGTTTAAGTTGCAGAGAATTATTTCACCAGATATTTTGCGTTTCAAAAATGGAAAAGATACAGTGATTATTTCCTCACAAGTTTCTTTTCTCATGTACATCTCATAAGTTACCTTTGTAGCCAATAATCTGTAAATGTGTGTGAAAAAGTTGAAAAATTAGTATGATGCAAATTCATAAGTAATCTGACGGTGACTTGAGTAACTCTATGAAATGAAGGATGTGAGGCAAGAACATGGTAACCCACAATGTTACACTTTTAAGAAATTCGAGATTTACTGCTGCACAAGTCATTTTCATTGGCTGAAAGCTGATTTTTCACGTAAGGCTGTACATAAAGGCTTAAAATAATTGTACCAAATCAAAATAACGAATTTCTATTTTTCATGCTGCTGTGTGGGTTACCATGTTTTATTATTTATACCATAATATTCGCTATCTGAGTCACTCAAGAATAAATCTTTTCACTGAACTCGCTGTAAGAAATGTTTAATTTACAAATTCTTTTCCTTTTTAGTGGCAAGCTGGTATACTGCTCCTCGTTTCCCGCCATCTTAATTGTTGGTTACCATCTTAAGAATCCCAAAATGTTACAATGAGACTTACCATAAGTTAATATTGCTGCCATCTCTGGAGCACAATTTGAACTCGGACAACATTAAACGATGCGGTATGATTGCTTTCTATCGGGTGCTGAATAACTAAAAAAATAAACATTTGTGGGTTACCATGTTTTTGCCTCACACCCTTCAAATATGAACTCATCATGTATAAGAACACTAAACGAATATTGAGAGGGAATTTTAATTAACGGGTTTAATTCCCACATTCAAATGCCAAGTATTTTTGTGTTGCCTTACCAACAATAAATTGATAATGAAAGTTTACAATGTATCTTACTTTGACCAACTACATTTTGTACATTTTAAAGAATATTTTAAAAATCTTCTTATATTTTTAAATAAAAAAATCGTCAGTCTTCAATGCAGGTGACTTTCAGATAGAACCTAGAATAGTGACTCGTTGCTTATGTTCATGAAAATAGTACCCGGAGGGCAAACATAAGTAAATATAGACCCTTGGAATTTCAGGAATATGATCACATTTACGCATATTTGCATGTTGTTCAGACTTATGCGAAGTGACATAGTTTCGACGTAAGTATATTTCGAACCTGTAGAGCCGCAACACTGAGTCACTTCCTCTTCCGTATTGTTGGGCCATAACTCACAGATAAACTTCCTAGGCACTGAAATATCCCGCTGTCCACCTTCAATTGCGTGATTGTGGAGTTGAAAACAACGCAAAAGAAAACTGTGATGCTCCTTTCAGTTCGACCTGAGCCATTAAAACGACAACTGAGACCGCTGCAAATCGGATGGTGAAAGGCAATCCGCGTTATAAGATTTTAGACGTGATGGATCACTTTTTCAGGTGAATTGTAACGCTGCTACCTTGTGTCTTCACAAGCTACACTGTTAAAAAGTTTGGGAAAGTTCCTTGCTATATGCAGTAATGTATCAGAAAAATGTCAGTATTTTCAGTTATTGGCAGTAATCCTGGAAATGTGCTGAAAAATTTATTTCACGTTATTCAAAGTTCTCCGTTGTTAGTTCTAGTGTGATTTCCGCACATGAGTAGAAAGAAAAAACGTTTTCTAAACGCAAACAAATCCTGGTCGTGTGTTTGTGCCACCATCTTGATAGCATATTTTCCCAGAAATGGGATTCTCAATCAATGATTTATGCGATCCCTAATTGATAAATCGAAAAGTGATTGAAGCGTGGCGAATGTAATGGGGGTAAGTTAGTTTATGTCTTTGGAGTTCGGACAACGCATTTCTGACCCTCTATACTGTTTTCTTCTGGTAGTTTGGTCCAATCGGTAACACGCTGGGCTTCTAACCGACCCGCTTGAGGCATCCTTTTTTACCCCCAGTATCCCTAAAAACTGAATTATACCTAGTTTTTGTCAGATAAGTTACTGGAAATTTCCAGGAAGCTAGGTTGCCTAACTTTTTTCAGGAATGTTTCTGAATTTTTTTACAGTGTGGACTATCATGGGAGAGTTGCCAGGCAAAAATCACTGCTCACTGCAGCCAATATTGCCGAACGGAAACAGCGGTCGACGGAGATCGTGCAGCACCCTTCGTATTTTTTAGCATAGTGTCATCTCAGATGAGTCGTAATATGCTCAGTTTTCATGTAGCGGTCGCATTTAGGTCCTGAGAAGCTATGCCAAGAAATCAGCATAAACCGAGTGTAACCAACCGCCAAACATGGTGGATTTGGCTTCATAGTGTGGACTACCATTTTACGTACAGGATGATCAGAATTCGTTGAATGTGTGGGCAACATTAACATAATACATATCACTATTAAAGTAGGGTATTCTTTCAATATTCTTAGGTTGTATGCTGACCAAAACGTTCGCTCTGTTCATGCAAGAGGGTGCTCCAAGTCACATTATGAGAACGACCCAGGCTTGGTAAGCAAAACAAGACATCCAAATGTTCAAAAGGCCGGCCACTCACCGGACCAAAATCCTTTAGAAACTGAGCAAATACTTTCGTCAAAATGGGCGGTATAAGTGGAGTTCGAAGCCACTCTACCTATCCATTGTCAATCTGAACATCTGTAAGAACTTATTGGAGAGGACAAAATTAGACGCAATATCATATGGGTAGATAGTGTGGGATAGTGGCTAAGATCACCGAGTTGGAACCAGTACTGGGAAGCCACTAGGACCCAGGCCACCTTTTCGTCATCATGACTAAGGTTTCCCAGAAATTCCTTAATTACACCAAACGAATGGTGGGATCGTGTCGAATAATATCCTGATTTTAATTATGCCTATCCCGTTCCGTGGAAGACAAGATCCCACCGACTTCTGTCGGGACTAGGCCATAGATGATTGTTCAACCCACAAACAAAAATAAAGTAACTTAAGACAATTTTTTTTGGTAAACATTATTCTCTTGGGTTATCAATCAGAAGTCCAGGAAAATATCGGGGATGGCCACTCTGAGCTAAATAGTTAAATAAATCGGTGCAAAGACTGAAAGTGTGCTATATTGAGAGGAACGAATTGGTTTCATTATTATGTTTGTTTCAGACAGAATGGCTGATCGCAATATATACCATTATGTTCATTTGATTACATGCTGTAGATGCGTATTGACTTAAATATTAAATTCAATTAAATAAAGTAATGGATATCACTTCTTTTATAATGTTTCACTTCCGATCACAATTCAAATACTTTTTTTTTGTTCAGTGCTGGCCGGGTGGCTTAGCGATCTGCGGCGGCAGGCCATCGGCTCGAAGGTCCCGGGTTTGAGTCTCGGCAGGGGCATGGGTGTGGATTTTAACAGCTTAAGGTGAATCGTGACGGGCCGAAGTCCAAAGTTACAAGACTGGCCCATATAAAAATAAATTTTATTAAAGTTTTTTTTGTTCAGTTTTTACGATTTTTCGCACGAGTTATAGCGGTTTTGGTAGTCTAGAATCAAATAAAAAACTTGTCGGGAGCGGGATTGGAACCTTGGTAGTTTTGGACCTTATCTTTTTAAACAATTGAACTATAAAACATAATAAAATCGTCACTTTTCTCGTTATATATTGAGAATGTCAATACAAAATTTAAAGCGAAGGAGTGTATCAAACTTACTGTCAATAATGTGTAAAAGAAATATTTAAAGAGTACTCTTGAAAAACTAAGTGTGTAAGAAATAATAAAATATAACTCTTAGAAAGAAATAATAAATTACGCATATTACTTATACATTTTGGGCACGAACCTAACACAATATCAGAAAAGATGTGTACAAAAATGTACAAAAGGTAGTATTGTTTTTTTACAGTGTAACAGACATGAAATGTCAAAAGCTTGAGATAAACTCCTTGTGAAAAGACATTAAACAGCGCGCAGAGGCCTGGACAGATTTTAACTTGACAACGTACTCAATTAAGATTGATTATAAATGTTCTTGTTTATTAAATGTTATGCTTGATCTCATTGTTTATTTGAATAATACAAAAAAATAAACGTTAGTGCCAGAATTTGGGGAAATTTTGAGATATGTGTGAATTTTATTTGTACAACAAATAAGAGCAGAAACGATATATCTTGTTTATACAAAGTACATAGCAAACACTACATTGGACTTAGTGACCAAATGCTCGTAATTGAACTCATGAATCTGGTGACTCTAATTAAGGCTTTCCTCATTTCCTCTGAAACACCAATCAAGATGACCAAGCGCTCGTAGTTCAGTTGGTAGGGAGCAATCAGGAGGTCCTGGGTTCTATTCTTGCGACCAAATATCGTTTCTAGATTTTTCTCAGCCACACTAGGCAAATACCGGAATAGTACCTCCAAACTAGACCTGGCCGACTCCTTCCTGCGTCCTTTCTTCTATTCCATCTCAGCCTGAGCCATAGCTGCCTAAATATCGTAAATAAATTCAATTCAACGGTACACTGAATGACTGGATGGTTCATTAAAATAAGGCCATGGTCAGTCAATGACTTTCTTATTTCTTGTTCCACATTATTAGTGTTAAACTCGTTATGGGCTTTAGCCTTATACATTGTTATAAGGTGCATAAATTTAAAGGTCCAATATCAAGTTTCAAATGAATGCACAACATATATTGAAACATTGACAGCAAGAGAGGATCAACTCTTTCGCAATTCTCATACTCTAACAAAGAATGCGTTGAGGCCTACCTGGTATCAGGCGGAGCAGCAGAATTGTAGTGTTGTTTGGAGTAAAGCAGCCATGTGGTACCGTTGTCGGCAGGAGTCAACTCAGCCACGTTTAACGTTCGCAGCTTCATGACACAAAATAACGGCAGCGTCTGTGTCTGTGGTTGCCCTTCTGTCGTCAATAATAACTGTCTGCATAACATAATCCATGCGCAATTTTAGCGTTTGGGTGGGGGTACGTTTTGTCAATAGCTAAGTGACACGCAGTGTCATTAAGTGAGGTGGAGGGAGGTGAAAACTATATGCTCCGTTAGTACGAATGACATCATTACTATAATATATATTTCCAAAAATCCGTCTCTCAATTACGTGCATTAACAGACCACAACTTCGTTGTCATTAATAATATTGTTTAACTGCATCGTTCCATGAAATGACCTTAAATATCAAGACAGTTGTTGATAATATAATTTATGCGTTTAAGGGGTGCTTGTAGAATTCAATATTCTAGTAGAGAGAAACGTATGCAATTTTGAGCGAACATTAAAATTACATAATCTACGAAAACGCATGACGAACGTAAGCCGCAATTTAGAACTGCCACAAATCTCAGTTTCTATAAAACGCAGAATTGAATTGGATTTATTAAGTTCTTTAGTCAACTTTGGCTCAGACCGAATGGGAGATGATGGGAGAATTAATGAAAAAAAATGGAAGGAAACAGGAGAACCCCGACAAAACCCACGCACCAAAAGGTTTATTTGTCCACCACAAAGCCCACAAGACATGAGCAAAGATCGAACCGAAGACCCCACGCACCAAAAATGAGCGCTCTACCACTGAGTCACTGCGGCCCCATGAAAGGCAGAAAATTAAGTGAACTTATCTAGTAGTTACTGTAAGAACATTTGTACCTATATATGATATCGTGCTTCCTCTTAAATGCGACAATTTCTTTTTCACAAGATGTATTTTTCTTTACAATTTCTAAATAATTTTCCTAACATGACGATTTTATTTTACTTATGTAGAATTCCATCATAAGGACACGATCTACAACGTAAAGACAATAAACAAAATTCCATTTAATTCTCACAGGATACAGGATATTTGTCTAAAATTTCCAAACAAAATCAATTAGAAGGGGGAATCTGTAACAACAGATTACCTATGCAAAGACAGAATCTTTATATTTATCTCGAACAAAAGTATTAAATTCTACCCATGTCTTTCCACGGTTACACCCACCCAAATAGGCATTAATATCATTATATTTATAACACGCGATCACTCCTGAAATCTTGTGGCGGAAGTAGATAGCTTTGGATTAGCACTAGAAAAGCGCACAGGTGCGATTCTACTTAAGTCAGCGATCTTAACTGAAGCTTTTCGGGGTTTCCAGGGTTTTCCTACCAAGCAAATGGCAACGCCAAGACCTCGAAGAGCCCATGTCCTCTAACTTCTTGCCAGAATATGTGCTCTTATGGCGAGAACTCTTCCGAGGACAGGTCAGGGAAATGTAGTGGCCAGGGCTTTTGTCTAGGTACAATATAGGCATTAACGTGGTGAAACTGAGGAAACCTATAGAACTCATGGGTCAGTGTAGTCAGCAGCAGAACTCGTACTGCGTGCCTCCCAAGTGCCGATTAGAATTCCGCAACTGTGCCACTAGTCTATGGAGAATTGGTAGTTAAGCAACTGGTAGTAAAGTAGTTACGAACTTAGTTACTGGTAGCCATGGGCGTATTAATTGGGGGCATTGCCCCCCAGCCATTTCAGGATTTAGGAGAGAGAGACCCTGGAGGCAATTCCTTTAAGGGTGGAAGCTATTCCGGGGGTTCTCATAGTCATTCTGAAATGACTGGGGGAAAATGTCCCCCAATAAATCCGCCCATGCTGGTAGATGTGTCCCAGTGCTTAGTAGGAATAAGATATAGTGGTAATAAGTTTAGTTTGGTTGGCATTCTTGAACCTAAACTGAACTTATCCAAACCTAAATAGCACAGTGATTGCTCAGCGTATATGTATACTTGAAATATTTTTATCTATGAAGCAGCCATTACATTATTAACAGCGGTACCTTGGTTCTTATTACCAGCGGTTAGATTATCAGGAATGTAATTTTTATCAAAGCATCTTTAATAAGCTTTGCTTTGTTTTTCTTCAATTATACCTGTATGAACTTTATATTCGCTAACTCTATTAGATAAAGTCTTGACTTTTCTGTAACACGCAACTGATGCAGACTTTTGTTCTTGATGCGGTGATCAGTATCGGGTATGCATATAATTCCGGCAACAATTACTTCAATTACTTCACGTTCCGTGATAAATATCTCATTAGCAGCACACTTCCATTACAACAACACACGAAAGTTTGAAGATAACGAATTTCATTACGCAGATGGAAGGAAGGAACATGAAAAAGGCGAACTACGATTTCATAATATCTGAGTAATATTGATGAGAAAAACAAATCTGTTAGATGCGTCAATGGAAGAAGTACTAAAAACAAACTCTGAAGTTCAATCTCTGCATTCGAGCGTTCTGTCTTCTGACGCCTCTAGCAAGATGTGGAAATGCGCATGCGTGGCTCAACTTTTGCCGAAACAACTCTTTGCATTCTTCCATTAAAGTTGTTTTTCATGTTTTAGTTGTTATCGTACTCTCTCGCTTCCGCTGCACTCCTAAACAGGAAACGGTTACCATTCACATTATTTTTCTTCTTCATAGTCATTTTGATGGCTACAATTGGCGTCAGAAATATCTTCACTTTGGTAAAACGTCTTTGGTAATCATTTCGAAATCGGTGAACTGATTTGAATACGGTTTTCTATAACTCACAAAACAGCGCATTATCTTTTTAAATTGCATCAAATTGTACTAAACTTTGTCCATTTATTCTGAAGTTATTGGAAAAATAAATTTAATGAAAGGAATTACAGAGAGAGAAAAAAATGTTTCCCATTACCAAATGAAAATGTCCAAATGTTTGATTTTCAACATTACATAGATATGTTGAAACTGATACAACCAACATTACATAGATACAACCAACCGTATGTTGTAATTTTAAGACATATGGGCTAGAATTGATTCTAGTACATCCCTTTAAAGATTCAAATTTTAGTATATTATTATATTCAGACTTAAAATTCCAACTGACAAATTAATTTGGCAGAGTTTTTTTTTTAACTTAACATATCCATTTTTTTTATAAACGTCAGTTGGAATGTTTGAATATACGTATTAGTATAGTAAAATTTGAAACTTTATATTGCTGTACTAGAAATAATGTCATATCTTATAATTGAAATAAGGGAATGTTGAAGAACAAACATTTTGGTTATTCACATATGGTTACCGGGAACACTTTATTTCTTTCTGTGAATGCTGATCGTACTTGAGAAATCGCATTATCTTATCTACGAATAATCTTATAATTCTGCTCAGGTCTTATTTCCATCAGGACACAAACAGACTCATTGCTTATCTCGCAAGACACTATTACTGAACTAGAAGCAGTCTGAGCGTAACAGCTTCAATACTATAACAATGTATTCTCCAGACTAACCATTTGTCTGTTTGTATCAGTATGAATAATATATATTTTGTATTAGAAACTCATATAGTTTTTGTAAGAACCATTGTTTCTTAAGGCACATTTGTAAAGTAATTGCAAAATTGGTTATTATAACAGGTAACCAATTCTAATTAGAGAATTAATAAACACATCCCTTTCATTTCTTAAATTGAATTTTATTTATGGTCTTTAGGCACCTTTTATTTCTTCTTGTAGTTTGAACACGATATTAGTTCATACAAAATACATTAATAGAAAGAAAGAAAGATGAGTTTATAAGGACTATTTACCAACCCCATGCTATCTTCATGCATGGTATCTTGTTAAAGATATCTTGTCATTAAAGAGCTAAAAGATGGCATTCTTATCTCAATTTGGCCAAAAATGGACAAAGCACATTCTTTCCCTGTGGTCTTCAATTGTGAGGAGACGTTTAGTTCAATATACTCAAATTATGCGACAGACACCACTGAGCTATACCGAACAACAAACATAGAAATCTAAGCAAATTTTGTCAATTACAATAGTGTCAAAAGTCTAACTTGAATGTTTGTCTTTTATATAGAAACTTAGGACGAGAAAATTATTAGCGGTTTCTATCAAAATACGGGAAGTATTAATAAGTTAAATAATCTTTCTCCTGTAGTAATGAAGAGCGATAGGTTACAAAGAAGAACTAATGTTTTTTTTACTCCGATTGTAAGCATGTAGCTCCAAATCGAATATCGTTCATAAATACTGTATCTGGACTGAGACTGATATGTCTAAAGGCCTTAAAATAAATTCAAAATGAATACAGTATCTGGAGTTCTTTCATAAAAAATTTTTACTACTTAAGAAGATATGTCATAAAAAATATTGCTTTGGTTAAATCTTCGGCATACAGTTCTAAAAGGGCATAAGAACTAACTACAGTATTAGAATCCGAATAAATTGGTTTGTTTAGGCTTCAGCCAATCAAAGTATGTCTTGTTAGAAAAAGTACTGCTTAAAGTAACTGCATAGACCGCCTTATAGCACTTCTATAGATGGACCAAGTTGCTACCAAAATCTGATCTAATAATAACTTCCTTGGAAGAAGTTTAACCAAACAGGTGTGCAGTTTATCGCTCTGATGACTCGGCTTTAGTGGCAATCAACAAAATGTCATTGTTGACATTTCACAAATGTCCTTTCCATTTTAGGAGAGTTGAGCTTACTGTTAATATCATTGAGATATTTAATAGGAATAATTTACTGTATCATACGAAACTGTGACAAATCAAGGAATTGGGTGACTCGTCAACATGTCGATTTCATCCGAAGGGGATCTCAAGTTCAAATCCAGATGTCTTGTAGACTGAAAGATGGTTTGTTTTACTATCTGTCATCTCTAAAAGGAAAATTATAAATAACAAAGACTTATTTGTACTTCACTTCTTATTGTGTGAATGCTTTAG
>JAGDQP010057489.1:0-12738 GCA_022664845.1 Lepisma saccharinum | reverse complement strand
TCACAGTACCGAAATCAACACCGTGTGTTGTGTTGATTTAACACACAAAAGTGGTAGTCACGCTGGGACACCGCATTGTGTTGAATTAACACAGCTATTTTTTACTGTGTACTCTTCTGCCAAGTTTGGTTAAAAATGTGCTTTGAACCATCGATAGATTTACTTGTCAGATCAAAGTGAGCCATTCTGTAAAACTTCCTAAGTGCACATAAAAACCACCTGGGTTTTGCTTTGGACATAGCTGGATATGTTTTCGTTCGGCTATTTTTCAGGTCAAACTTTTGGGTTGGATAGATTTTATTATACAGTTTTAAGATTAGACATCTTTACATTGAACATTTTACTTATTGGAAAGTTTTTTTTTTCTTTTGGACATTTTACATTTGGATAATTTCCGTTTGGAATTTTTTGTGGTGAATTGGATAATTTTCACTTGGTTTTTTTATTCTTTACATATTTGACATGTTACACTTGGCACATTTTTTGCTTTGCACATGTGGACTTTTTGCACTTTGGACATTACAGTGTGGAACGAAAAGGAGGACCATTTAACCTCCCAAAATGCCCCGTGAAACTTCTTAAAGAAAACTGAGAATCAAGACTTGAGATTTTACAATTTTATCACTTTTCTGGAACAAATTTTTATCAATCAGACATTCACTTAATCTGTGTAGTATGTGTCGTCTATGATACGCTTATATGGGACGGAACTACGTTATTACCAAAGCCATTTCCCGCTGGTCTCTGAAAATAATGCTGTTCTTTTATTTGGTACTCGCAAAATATTTTCAAGCGTCTGCTGCCGTTTGAAAGCTTCTGTTCTTTAAAAGATAATGTTTGTCTTCTGATCGAGTTGTTTTGACGGCCATCATCAAGCACACTAGTCGTAATCGTGAGTTCAAAAGAAAAATACTTGTTCCATGTCTGGTGCTGTAAATGTCGCATTGTTGATGTAAGCAGGAAGGGAGGGGGGGAATGTCTAGACTCATATTTGTATGCCACTTGGAGTTTTTTTCCTTAGGATGTTAGAGCTCTGCCATTCTCCATTAGACCACAAAATATTTGTTTTCTTGTCTACAAAAGTTAGTGAACGAAGATTAGAGTGTCTGAAATAAGATAAAAATAATTCGTTTAAAAAAAAAATAGAGCAAGATAACAAACAAATAGTATAATAAAATATCTTGAATCTACCTGAATAATTCCTTCAGAGGATAGCGGATTCAACAGAAGTAAACAAATTATGAGACAATATTTCAGTACATTGGAAATAAGTCGGAAATAACACAGGTTTATAACTTTTTTTGGATGGTTGATCAGTTCTGAACACTTTCGGCAAACTTTGCAAACTTCATGCCCCAAACCGCATATCTATCTACACACTGAATCAAAAGAACGGAATATCTCATCTTCCTATAGCGGAAAGAGCAGAATTTTCAATCGAAAATAGTAATTTTCAACAAAACGCTCTCGCTTTAGATGGAAAATGTGCTCTTTATAGATGGAATTCCGATTCTTTTGGATGTTATTTATTCTTCAAGCTTGAAAGAACTATTTCTAATCTTTTTGGAGTGGTTTATGTCTTATCTTTTTTATAGTGATTCGCAATGCATCATGACCAGTTGTCAAGTTAGTTCTCCGCCATTAGTTACTGCGAAGGTTGTTGACAGACGAAGTTATACTGGGAAATGTATCACATTGCGTTTAGTTAAAAATGACAATGGAAAATCTGAACACTTTTCTCAGTAACAAAAATATACCAGAAGACGTCTGGAGTAATATATGTACAAGAAATCTTTGAGCGTTGTTCTCAACGAAAGAAACCATTTTGAAGACATATTCTCGCAGTTGGATAGTTTGATGAGGGGCGTTGCATGACTGACCGGAAGATTCCGCGTTCCAATCGCTCCGTGATTAAGTTTTCTTTCATAAGTACATTACTTTTCTTTCTTACTACTTGTGAATTAATGCTTCCTTTTGCATCTTTTTACATTTTCAACTCCATCTTCTTCTTTTTTTTCGAGCTTAAATTTCTCTCTTTTTTTCCAATGAAAATTTACTCTAAAAGAGTAGTCCCTATCTCCGCTCTCGAAAGATGAAATATTTCGCTCAGATCGAGCGGAATTCCGCTCTTTGAATTTAATGTATATAAGCCACCGGAATTCAAACAATATAAATTAATTATTAATGTATATTTGTATTTATGTACCAGGGTGATTCATAATTTCCTGCCATTTTTCCAAGATTAATTTAGGGGCGTGATGTGTTCTCTGATCCATGGAACACAGAGCAAAAACATGTCATTTCTTCGCCAATCTTTTTTTTGTTTCGACACGGCTTTATTTCATTATCCTTTCTAACGTAGAAGAGTCGTATGCCAAGGAAAGGTCTTTCCGCATGGTATAATGGTATTACTAGTCAATTCCACCCAATAGAAATGATATATTCCGTTAGACTGAGTGTGTAACACTTTCCGCCAGGATTTTCAGTTTGGGGGATGTAAAGTAAAAATTAGGAGGGTGTAAGTGAAGTTTTGTACGGTTACCATCGATTTTTCACAACAAAAGTTTTAAATTTGAAGTGGGGTGCTGTCGAGACTTTTAGGGGTCTGGCGGAATCACTGGCGACACCTCAAGAAACACCCTACTTCAATGGAAAAACTGTGAAGATTTGCAAGTAACAGTGAACGGGATACTTCATTCCACTGGAAAACAATCTACAGCTCAGGCATATTCGAAGGTAAATAATCTTTTAAAAAAACATATCACGAAATCACAGGTTGCTTGCTAATAACTGTATGTTTGACTGTTATTTAATTAGCAATAAATTGACATATTTGGACACTCTGGACAATTTCTATGTGATTTAGTCGATTTACTGCCATTTTAAAAACTCCAAAGGACCTTCGGAGTCGGTACGATTGTGTAAGAAAGGTTTCCCATATTGGTTTATGGTAGTGATGGGAATGTGTTAGAAAGGAATACTACTTGTATATCGAGTGGACTCAAAAGTGAGGGTTTATAAGGCATATCATTAACAGCAAGTATGATATAATACGGCAGGAGGTGTCCTCAGTAGCCGTGTGAGCTAGGGCGCTGAGCCACATTCATGAGGTTCGAATTCCGTCTAGGCCATGGGTGTTTGTGGATTTTAAACTGCATTGCACTCACATCATCGTGACGTGCCTATGTACATAGTTACTAACATGAATCATTTAAAATGTAGTTTACTAAAGTTTTATTTAAGTACTGGACCACAGGGTTGTGTTTCTATGTTTTCAAAGAGGTTACATCTCTCGGTAATCGCATCTGCTGAGGAAAGGGTCTAGGTACAATACCTGCATTCATACAGTGGGATTGAAACGAACCATTGGATAACTGAATCTCGAAGACCCATCTTAGCAGGATTCGATCCTGATCTATCTCCGAAACCAGCTATCTTCTCCACAAGTTGACAGCGCTGGGTGGTTACAGGACTTCTGATTGAAAGATGTTAATTGATAAGCACACGCTATTATGATTAGACAATGGGAAAAATTTAATTTAAAATGGAAAGAGCTACTGGATGAAAGTGGATTGATTGAACAAATAACTTTTAAGGTTCACAACGAACGCCCTCTAATACATACAAATGATGAATATGAACTTATATAACCTGTTAATTCTGTAGTCAACATCAAACTTTTTTCTGTCGTAAATCT
This sequence comes from Lepisma saccharinum, assembly GCA_022664845.1. Taxonomy (NCBI): domain Eukaryota; kingdom Metazoa; phylum Arthropoda; class Insecta; order Zygentoma; family Lepismatidae; genus Lepisma; species Lepisma saccharinum. The sequence continues at coordinate 9,041 of JAGDQP010057489.1, read as the reverse complement.
TCATCACCAAACAATGTTTATCCAAAGGAGATCAGAAATGGTTTGGTCTCCTTCATTGAGCAAGTGGTCAGCGACTTCAGCGAATGAATTTTGGGAACTAGGGTTGATAGCAGTGGTGGCATTCTTATCTTACTATTCAATCATCGCATAACCGTACAATGAATTCTAAGAATCCTCTCCCCTTTCCCTTACACAAAACTTTTCAAGAAATTACACTGCTATAAGACACATCTTGTGTGTGCCAGTCAGTTTGTTCACTCTTCCTTTCTTTCTCGGTTCATGCTAAGTGACGTCAATGTCACGCCCTCATCCAGGAGTAATCTTCACGTCAAGTTATCATGTGGATGGACCAATCTTCTTATGAATCACACGCACACATACACATGCATTTGTTTCAAGTCGGCAGCCTTTGTGTTTCTTCTGCCTTCAAGTATTTTATTCACTTTTTTGAGATAGAAAGTACGTCATTCTTACGTTCTTTAATCAGTTCTCCTCCCTTAAATTACCTCTTAATAGACATTACCCAACTAAAAGTTATGTTTACGAAAACACACACGTTGTTTTGCTTGCTTCAAACAGATGTTGTTTGTGTGTCTTCAAACAAAATAATATTCACATTGGCCAGAGTTCAATATTTTGTAGCGTAGATGGCGTATATCTAATCTACTTGTGTGATGTCATTGTTCTAAATTTGAGAGTTTAACTGAAATGATAACCACGTTTGCCGCGGGGTGGACTCTAGCAATGTCACTCACTCACAGATATTTCAAATACTTTTTCCTTCTTATTTCATTGGTTACGCAACACCTTCGTTTCAGTCTGAACCGGTAAGGCGACAGGCGAGTCGAAATTCGGCAAAAGAGAAATCGGATTTGATGTTTGTTTTCGTATGTTTTACTTATTTGTTATTACATAGCGCAGGAATGACAAACGCGTTAGAATCACTATCGAATATTCTATTCAGTGATTGAGTTATTATTTTTCAACATTTCCGTGACGAATAAACCGTGTAACATACATCTATTGGACAAAATAATGGAAACACTTGTGGAAGTTGGAATATTTTGTATTTATACGGTGTTGGTCCACCTTTAGCACGCAATACAGCTAGAGTTCTGGACGCAATAGACCGATACAAGTCCTGAATGGTTGTGAGTGGAATTTCAAGCCATCTTTATGCAGCACAGCCTCCAGCTCAGGTAGAGCCAAAAAAGAATTAAATCGACGCCGAACCCTGGTTTCCAAAACAGCCCACAGAGCCTCGATGATATTCAAGTTTGGGGAGATGTTGGGAAGATGTTGATCAGGATCAGGGAAGATGTTGATCTTCATCAGTATGCTCGTGAAACCATTCTTGGACAGGGCCAGCAGTATAAATGGGGCATTATCATCCAGGAATATGGCATTCCCGTCTGGAAATAAAGTTTGCACCATTGGGTGGACCTAGTCACCCAATAGTTCTCTATACACTGCTGCTCTGACCGAACCGTGTAATATGGGAAGGGGGTTGCCGAATACCATGATGTAGCGGCCAAGACCATAATAGAGCCGTCACCATGTTTGACAGTTGGGCGGAGACAGTCCACATCGTAAGCTTCAGAAAGTGTTCGCCAGACAAACGTGCGTCCTGTAGTGGGGAAGAGGATAAAGGGTGACCGTCCGACCACACGACACGTTGTCAGTCCTCCAACGTCCAGTTTTTGTGGGTATTGCACCATGCACGTCGCCTTTGAGCATTCTTGTATGTTATTAGGAGCTTGGAAATCGCAACACACCCATGGATACCCCTTTTATGCAGTTCCTGCTTCATTGGTTTGGATGACACTCGGGTGTTTAGGTGCATATTAAGTTCTGTAATCACTTTCTGGCCCGTTGTTTTCTTCTTTGCGACGTCAAAATCCGCTTCAAGGCCAGGCGGTCCCTATCCTGCATCTTCGTCTTTCGACCACTATTGTGTTTCGCCGATCCTGTTTTACCGTGCATTGTGTAATATGGTAATTACTTTCGAGACCGTGCCTTGTGTTACACCGCATAACGTCGCTCACAGATGCTCCAGCTAGACTTGGGTAGTACTAGTTATTTATCAATTGTTTATCTTTAAAAACGGGCGAGAAATTTATATAATATATTTTCTTGAATCTGTGCTTTTCTGACCAAATAATTATATTTTGAAATTAGCTACTATCTGGAACATTCACGATAGATTCAGTGCTCTGTGTAATTTCCAGTCCTTTCTAGAATTCTACAGAGGTTTTGAAACTTTCGTGGTTCTAGCATACCATAAGAATTTTGAGAACTTATCATATCTCTGTAGTAATCGGAGACTTCAAAATCGTGGAATTTTTTTAAGGGGTTTCAAGGCGGTTTTACATATTTTTTTCTGTTTTGGAAGAACTTGGAGCGACATGAATGCACAGGAACTGGTCAAAGAATACCTAGTTCTCTTTCGGGAGGAACACTGTCAAGTAAGAATCAATGGTGCTCACTGCCGCCAATGTGTTTGGTATTCACATTAGTTCTTACTGATGCAAATCGTGTATTGCCGTATGAGACCCTTAAATTCCTTAAACCACCTCACATCCCTGCCGAGTGCTCGACATATTTTTCTTCGCGCTGCGCTAGCGTTCGTTCCCAGTTCAAAGAAGCACAGCATACAGGATTGTATGAGGGTCCCATGTTTGACCTATTCTCACTAATATTCTTGTTTAACTGTGGTGACCACTACTCACTAACACGTTCCCTTTTTTTTTTTTTTTTTTTTTTTTTTTTTTTTTTTTTTTTTTTTTTTGACTACGTGAAAATTCGACAGAACTGCGTGGGTTGTCTTTATGTATATTGGAGAAAGTTATGTGTGTATTACAATGTTACATTGTAACAGAAGGGAAATATATTTTGTTTTTTTCTTCCTGGGTATGAATACTACAAGTTGATCTCGTGAAATTTCTCAGGTATTATTATAAATTTCTCCATCAGTATCCAGAAGTTCGAGTTATCTTCAATTTCAATTAGAGTAAGTGCGGAGTACGTAGTTGCATTAGCCTTTCATTCCCTTAATGTTATTTATTTTTGTTGTTTCTACGTACTTGGAATGTAGATGAATTCTTAATATTTTGATAAGAGAAAAACTTGACACGTGTTCTGTTTCGAAGCTGGATGGAGAAAGATGTGTTGTCAGATGGAGAGGTTCCTCCGGAGAGCTCTGGGTCACTTTCATCCCGCCATGATGTAGGCTACGGTACTTTCGCGACAGCTTGTCTGGGTCACCGTGATTGGCATCTCAGACGAATACGATCACAAAAGGTGAAGAGGGAGGAAGCCGCAAAGGGACTGACTACATGCAAGATTCAAGAGCTTGCAAACTCCACTATGCATGAGCATGTCCGTCACAACTTTTGTGCGTAAAACGTCTCTCCCTGCTGACGAAAGCGTCTGAGGGACGAAAAAGAAAAATATATGTTTCTGAGTAAATCATAAATAAATTACTTTCTGAAGAAAGAACATTTATTTATTTATTAGGGTTACATTAAATTTTTAATATTATTCTATACAGGTTATTTAAGCTAAATTACATATAGCATCATGTGCCGTACACAAAAATAAAACATTTACATTCTGATGATATTACACAATTCATTACCGGTATTCAATTAACTTATTAAATACACATTTTTAACGTACTACACAACGTTTCGACTACATCTGCAGTCATTATTGACTTAACAGTACACTTGATAATGTTTGCAGACGTAGCCGAAGGGACGTGAAGTGCGTTAAAAATGTGTATTTAATAAGTGAATAGAATAATAAATTGTGTAATATCATAAGGCCGTGAAAGTTTGAATTTTGTTTAAAAGAACAGTCAATAACTTCATATATAATACGGTAGACTGATACCCCTTTGTATAGTACAAGAAATGCGTTTAGCAACGCAACGCAGCATTTGTCGGCCGTTCGCACTTGACTCACCTGTCTCTGTCCACTAGTCAGCGCATGGATTTCCGATGACTTTGCGTTGCACAGTTTATTGCTGGATACATTTTGTATTTCTTTCCATGAACTTTATACATACTACTAATAATGAAGCTGGTTCTTCAATACGTCCGGCATGCCTTGTTGGGCGAGGACAAGTGAATCAAGCGCGAGCTCGAGCCGACAAACGCTGTGTTGCGTTGCTAAGAGTATTCTTTGTAGCACTTGAAAGCTAAATAAAGCCGATGGTTAATACACCTTTAATGGAAAATATAACACACAACATAACCTACATTATACTTAAATAGAGAAAATATTATTTAGCATATAGTTATGATTGCAGAGAATGAAAGCTCAATTGAGAAGGTTTTTTTTTTCGAAACAAGGAGGGAGCTCTGAAAAACTTGTTGAAAAACGTATAAAAAGCAGAAGAAGCAATGACAGTAACATTGGGAGGGAAAATGTAGAACGTCTATCCAACTTGAAGTAATTGCGAAGTAGTATTATAAGTGAGAGGATGAAGAGAGAAAAGCAATTAAAGACGAGAATAACAATGACGAAAAACATTTTGACTGAATATTATCTGTAGACTCATGAACAAAGAATTTAGAGAGACGATTGATAAAATGTTTTCTGTTGAGTATTATGTTATAAGGAGCTGAAGCGTGGACTACGAAGGAATGAAGAAAGAATATTAAAAGCCTTTCAAATATGGAGATCAAGAATAGGAAAACAAAAGTGCTGGGCACTAATTATAGATAATGAGGAAATGCAGAAGACAGTAGGCGGAAAAATGAGGAAAAAGAAAATAGCACATTGTCTACGCAGAGATTATATACTGAACGATTTCATTGAAGCTATGGTTGAAGAGAAGGAATAGGAAAAACAGAAGCAAATTCTCTATATTATTAAGAAAGGTAAATCGTACGTAAAGGCAAGAAAGGAGGTCGGAAAGTCGAGATCAAAGGATAACAAAGACCACCCTTAGTAGACCTACATCGTTTGGAGAACATTGTTGGTGAGGATAATGACGACAGTAATAAGTATTCGACAAAATGTGAGACTAACAAAAATATAACACAACAACAGGGACGGAAATTTTCATGTACACTTTGGCGTAAACATTTTACAGGAAGAAAGACAGTTGTTACCAACGATTAGCTCAAAACATGAACCTATTAATATTTTCCTGACGTTTTACACTGACAGGATAGTCCAGTGGTAAAGTGGTCGACTTCTGAGTATTAAAACCAGTTACCATGGGTTCAAGCTTTCTTCTAGTCACGTTTTTTCTTTAGAAAGCGATCGTGAACCCTCGAATAATGACTACTTTTAATAAACGTCGACTCCTAAAGCATGTGGAAGAAGACGAACCGAGTCATCTATGGTGGACAAAAATGTCCTTTACTTGCAAACAGCGGTGTATAAAAAGGAAGACTATTTACGAATATTGATTGGAAAAGCCAAAATAAAGTCTATGGGCAAGAACACGTCATTGAGCTGAAGTATCCACTTCCATATTATTCTTTGACAGAAACACTATAACATTTGTTTAGCAGCTATTGGGCAGCGTAATGTGTGGTGTGATGGCTATTGTGTCAGGCTTTCAATCTTCGGGTCAGGATATCGTGTCAATATCGGCCCAATACTGGGCCAGTAACGGCCGATATCGATCTAGATTGTTCCAGTATTGGGCCGATATTGGCTCTGTATACTGTACTGCTAGGATGACGACAATCAGAGAATAAACAGTGTGTGTGTTCTTTAGCATAATAATAAATGCAATGCAGTTTTCATGTTTTCCATTGATCCTTGTCTCTCTGTATCTTTCTTTACGTTTTTTTCATATCTTCGCCTCTTTCTCTTCTATCTCTTACTCATTGCTTCTCCCCCACACACATTCTTTGTGCGTGTGTGTATTCATTCTATCTGTGCGGATTGTTATAAACATTATCTCATTAGTATTATAATATTATAAAACGCTATATTTGCAATAGGTGGAATCCACAGTAACATGTTCGAAAGCATTTTTTTTTCTCTTTTAGAAATTGATAGAAACTAGCCTCTCTTTTGTTTATTTATCAACATACCATTATGTGCTTTATTCACGTTTGAAATGTGGAACATGCAAGGTTTGTTATACCTATAAGGAACATGCCAATTTTGCTTTTGAACATTTTCAACTTTTCATTTTAATGAAGTTTGGACCTGTAAACTTGACTGTTTCTGTTAGAAATATAATAAAGAAATCATGAATCATTCATTTTATTTCTATGTTCGATTTACATTACTGGTCTGGAATGGAAGTTATGGCCTACTTACCTACTGGGTTTGTTATAATTTATTCCAAACCGCTACGTTCAATGGAACCCACGGATTTTGCGACCAAACCATGCGTACACAAAGCATGTATGTTAACTGTTGGCCTTATTCTCGATGTGTTTCAAAACTCTCCTGTTCCAGTGGAAATCATGACTATTTAATCTGACTATCAACATTAGTCGTCATTTTGAAAGTAACTGAATGAGTTTTGAAACCACCTGTCTACATATTAGAGTTACCCTCACAAAATATAACATCTTACTGTTGGAATTCTGGGAACCTGTACTTGATAATTGTAGGTCTTGTAGTTCTTTTTAGTACGTTTTCATTTGTTATTTTTATCCGTTCTTTCTTTCTTCTCCCTGCATCATCTTAAATGAATACTGTTTCATCTCGCTTGAATTCTTTCATTTCATCTGTATTAATTCATGTATATCATGGCGTTCAGAGTCCCAATTCTTTTATGGGAAGTGTACCACGGAAAGAACATGTTTTTGTCCAGTATGTGGTAACGTTCTACAATACGTCATCTCACTCAAAATGCGATTGATCAGCGTTAAATAAACAATGTGTTATGAAGTGTGTGTAAAGTATGGCAGAGCTCGCTATATGGTACATATTTGATTCTGCATTTATCTATTTCCAGTAGATAAGAGGGGGGGGGTATTAATATATAGCGAGATCTACTTATACAATGGGTTTTTCTTTGGTTCTATCATTTCATAATGTTGTTTGATCTTCGTATATTTTTGCGATACAGTTTCATGTAACCTTTTTGTAACATGGTTGATTTCGAACTTCACTGTTCATACTCGGTCGCGGACAGTCTCAAATCGGATTCCACTTCCTTATCTGGCTCAGCAACTTTATAATATCTCTCCTAATCACAATCAATATCTAACACATCACTGAAAAATAAAATCCAAAACATTCCTGGAAACAGCTTAAGCAATTGTAACTATCTGGAAATTTCTAGTAAATTCGCTAATAGAAACCAGCCAACCAGCCATCATTACGTTATCTGGAATACTGGGAGCAAGAAAAATAAATAAGAGAATCTTAAGAGAGTTTTGAACACGGGCTACTCAGTTAAAATCCAGCGTCTTACCAACTGGTCTTAACTGCCATACAATAAAAGCAGTAGATCCAAAAAGTATTGAGAGTCAGAAATACGTTATTCGAAACCCCAAAAACACAAAGCAAGTTACTCCCATGTTTTAATAACTTTATCTGTTTGTCTATTAGGAATCTGAATCCTCATTCATTGAGAATAGGTTCCATTTTTATAAAAGAAAGCTATTAAGATGTTGACAGCAAACACTTGACCAGAATTCTATATGTTGTTACGATAAGAAAGCATTTCTGCGCATGTGCATAAATAACACTGGAACAGAAAACTGAGATCTTCCAATAAAGTAAAAGAAATTACTCGGTGCTTTACTAAGGCTATTCGGGATAACTGCAAGTGTTGATACTTCTCTTAAACACTACGGGATAAATCAAGAAACTTTCTCCAAATTTTGAATAGTGTGATTTTCCACTCCATCTTCCTTGAGATCACAGTGTATTTTTTTTCAGTTTCTTGTCTAAAAATATGCCTAACCGGAGCAGAGTTAATTGGCTTCATACTTAAATGTTCAACGAGCAATACTGACAACGCTACCACATGAACAACAATTGGATAGGTAAAGCGTAAATCAAACATATTATACGCATTTGTCTAAGAGACCGATAACAAACAGCAAGCGGGAACTAACTAAGAATAAATAGAATGCCACTCTCGAAATAGGCCTATTGAAGGAACACTTCCAACGGATAAACAACTCACGTGGTAGACAAGATACGGTGTATCATACAACGCGTGCTCACTGCTCAGTTTTCGTGTGCTTCGTGAAATCCTTGAATCCGTGCATCCAAGATTAATCGTGATATCTCGTGAGATGAGGAAAACCTAGTCAAGCGATTATCACCATGTTTCTTCCCGGCATACACATAGATTTTTAAGAGTAATTGGGTTTGTAAGATACAGGTACTTCCCTTGTGAGCCCGTTCCAGGTCATCATCATTGACCATTGAATTAATGTATTTTGTTAATGACAGCGTTATTGTATTTAATAAATTGGAGACTTAGTACATTTACACGTACCCATACATAAAAACAAATACATCAGCGTACCATGGTTAAATTTTCAAGCTACATATTTTATCGCCAAATTATCAGAAAAGCTTCAGAGACGAAGTTCGAGGTGTGAATTATAAAGAAAATAGGCTTCACTAGTTTTACTTCAGAATCTACTGGTTCCTTCAGAAATTTCAAAGGATCTATTTAGATTAATTTACTAGACATTATTATTGTTATTATTATTATTATTATGTGCCAGAAACATCTAAAGAAGCAAGTAGTACACAGATAATATAATGCTTTCATGATAAGGAATCACATTCATCTTTCTTCATTAAGTTTTCATATGTGAAGGTCATATTTCTTGGCACCGAAAGTGAACTAACAGTGATTTTGATTGTGAACGAATTAAAATGTCAATAAATTTTATATTAATCTTCAGTGAGAACATAGAACTTTCAACAAGGCAGAAGACATTAGTTATCCACTGACTTCATAATTTATAATTCATTATTTATTTAAATTACAAGTTATAAATTATGGAACTGCGTATTAAATTATCTCTTCACGTTATCCATCCTTATGAATGGTATGCATTGCCTCTACGCCCTAAAGTCATTTGCTTCTG
>JAGDQP010057488.1:576-12738 GCA_022664845.1 Lepisma saccharinum | reverse complement strand
ATATATATATATATATATACCACCCCCCATTGGCCTAGTCGTTAACGTGTCTGATTACTATTGTGGAGTGTCCTGGGTTCGATTCCCGGCGCTGTTAAGGATTTTTTCCAAGGTGTGCGAGTCTGGAACGGTGCCCACCCAGCATCGTGATGCAATTGGGGATCTGCTATGAATAAAATATAATGGCGATCACAGTGAGAGCTTAGGCTCTCCTCTTCCAAGTCCCAACCCGTCTGTTCAGTGTGAGAGGATAGACCAACTCCTCCCTTCGGGGAGAGGCTTCATCCAGTAGTGGATCGAATATGGCTGTGATCATATGGCCGGGAAACCGGCACAGGACCGGCAAACCGGGACTGTCGCCACAAAAGACTTCTGACACTAACTGGGAGGAGACCCCTTAATTCCTCTTGCTGAGACTTAAGGGAACGACCGGGGTAGACGCCTAATGTCCAATCCATACGTTCACGTCGTGGGGCCTGTTAGTACCCAAGCAACTGCTTGGCGAACGAACATGGATGAGCTGCTCACCAACCCGCATTAGCTGATAGCGTGGTGAGTCAAATATCAGCACCCCTCCTTTCCTGACACATGATGGTACAAGTCCTCGTATGACGCAATGCAGCTGGCAACGGCAGCGGTCTGTCTTGCAGGAAGTCAGAGGGTCAAAATGCCCGGGTTTAACTGTAGACTGCCAGGACACCGGCACGGCAACTCGAACGGACGTATACGTGGCGAATTTCAACTGTCAGTCACTTGCAGGAGAGGACAAATTAGAAGAATTGCAGAATGAACTCAAGAGGATTAAGTGGGACATCAAAGGACTATCAGAAGTGTGGAGGAAGAATGAAGAACAGTTGGAACTACCGTCGGGGAACTAAATGAACAGAAACTGGAAAACCGACAGGCGTTGGTTTTATAATTAATAAAGACCTGAAGTCACGGATCACAGAAATTGAAGGAATTTCAGATAGAATCGCCCGGGTAGTAATAAAGATAAACAAGAGATTTAGTATGGAAATTATACAAGTGTATGCTCTAACAACCTTACATCCGGAGGAGGAAATCGAAGACCTATACGAGAAGATACAGAAGATTTTGGATAGTAGCAAATCGCATTACAAAATTGTAATGGGAGATTTTAATGCGAAAGTACGAGCCAAACAGAACAGTGACACGAAAGTGGGAAACTTTGAATTTGGTAAAAGAAACAAAGAGAGGAGAGAAGTTAGTGGAATTCCCAGAAGCTAACAGACTGTTCATTACCAATACATTTTTCAAGAAACCGCTCCAGAGAAAGTGGACATGGAAAGGCCCAAATGGGAACAAAAAAAATAGACTACGTTCTATCGAATAACCGGGCAATTCTGCAAGACGTGTCTGTTCTGAACAGTTTCAAAGTCTCGAGTGATCATACGATGGTGAGATGTAACTTGAAATTAAATACTAGACTTGAGATAAAGAAGCTTATAAGAGGAAAACTGCCAGTTTTAGATCTGGAAAATCTAGGAAAACACATACAGATATTCGAGATAGAACTAAGTAACAGATTCAGCGCCTTGGAGGAGTTAGAGGATGAAGACATCGCTAGCAGAAATAAAATACTGACTGACATAATGAAAGTAACAGCCAGGGAAATAACAGGCACCAAAAAGAAGAAAGAGAGCAAGATCTCAAAGATACTAAACTCTTGATGAAGAAAAGAAGGGAAATGAAAGAAGAGGAAAATTGTATAAAGAGGATTGAGTACATAGAACTAAATAAAACAGTACGGAAGGAAATAGGAGAGGATGTACGAAGATATAACGAAAATCTTGTTAGAAATACAATCAAGGAAAACAAGAGCCTGAAGAAAGCCAAACAGCAGCTCATGATAGGGAAAAAGCAAATAATTGCAGTTAAGAGACCAGACGTTACCGTAACACAAAATAACGAAGAAATTATAAAATTATTTGAAAATTTCTACAGAGAATTGTACTCCTCCGAAGAAGATATAGGAAATGAAGACTCAGAAGAAATTGATGTAGATGTCCCAGACGTAATGAAAGAAGAAGTGAATAAAGTTCTTCGAGTTCTGAAGAACGGAAGTTCGCCAGGAGAAGATGGACTCACAGGAGAGATGTTTAAATGGGGAGGTGAAAAGATGAAAGAGGAACTTGCGAAATTATTCTCAATGTGCCTGAGGAAGAGAGAAATACCCAGAAGTTGGAATAATGTTGTTATCATTTTGTTGTACAAGAAAGGGGACAAACAACGCGTCGAAAACTACAGACCAATTAGTTTACTGTCAGTTCTATACGAAATGTTCACCGAAGTTATTTTGAATCGTATTGAACGGGACTTGGATTTTATCCAGGGAAGGGAACAAGCCGGATTTCGTCGTGGATTTAGCACAATGGACCACATACAAGCATTGAGTAAAGTTATGGAAAGGACTAATGAAAATGAACTTCCACTATGTTTGGGATTCATAGATTTCGAGAAGCTTTCGATTCAGTCTCCTTGTCAGTAGTACTTAAATCACTTGAACATCAAGGTATGAAAAATGCGTATATCAAGCTCCTGCGAAACATTTATTCGACTGCCACATCTGTCATTAGACCACCACATTTCTTCGACTGCCACATCTGTCATCAAGAAAGTGAAAAATTTAAAGTTGGAAAAGGGGTAAGGCAAGGAGATTCAATTTCTCCAAAACTGTTTTCTGCGATCCTGGAGAGAGTGTTCCAAAATTTAAACTGGGATGAAGTTAGAATTAATATTAATGGCAAATATCTTCTTCACCTACGGTTTGCTGATGATATAGTCCTGTTTGCTTCAAATGCGGATGAAATACAAACCAGAATGGAAAAACTGAGTAATGAGAGTTCGAAAATAAGACTTAATATGAATATAAGTAAAACAAAAGTCATATACAATCAACATGCTGCAAAAAGGGAAATAAAAATTAGTGGAGAGACAATATACATAATTGACGAGTATGTTTACCTAAGCCAACTCAAAACATCGAATGCCAAGTTGACTGATGAAATAAATAGAAGATGTAAAATGGCGTGGAGTTCGTTTGGAAGACTACACTTTACTTTCAAAAGAAAACTACCAATGTCTCTGAAGCGTAAAGTTTATAATCAATGTGTCTTACCTGCGATGATGTACGGCTGTGTACCTTGGACATTGAATGCGCAAACGACTCAAAGATTGAGAGTCACACAAAGAGCAATGGAGAGATGCATGCTAGGAATAACCTGGATGGACAGGAAGATAAATGAATGGATTCGCGCACAAACAAAAGTAGAGGATGTAATCAAAACTACGAAGAAGCTGAAGTGGAAATGGGCCGGTCGCATAGCTAGACGAACAGATGGAAGGTGGACGACAAATGTACTACATTGGATTCCTAGAGAAAAGAAACGACCGAGACGACGTCCAAATGCAAGATGGGTAGATGAAATCAAGCGTTTTTCAGGAGCTACATTAATGAGGATAGGAGTAGATCGAAATATGTGGAAAAGGAATGGGGACGCCTTCATCCAGCAGTGAATAGGAAACGGCTGAATATGATGTATAGAGTGTTCCATTAATGCGTACAAAAAATTTAAGGGTGACTACCTGACACTGAATTATGATAAAGTTGATAAAAACGGATGTCGAATATTCTGTACTTTCTTAGCTATAGGCTTCCGAATGCGTGGGAAAATGAACTTCAGAGCTGATTATTTCGAATAAGAAAAATCGGAGAGTAGGCGGTTAGAAAATATTAGAGGAAGCCAGAACTGGTTTATCCAAAAATGCACATTTGAAAATTCTACAAGCAGGGCGCAAGAGATTCCCCAAAGGAAAAAGGGAATTTCCAAAACTTCTTTCAAGTAAAGTAGGGTCAAGCTCTGCATAAAAGAGACGACTTCCGGTCTATAGACTATGGATGACGTTCCATCATTTTCAATGTTCAGCCGGGCAGAGCGGCAATAGAATTGTCCACATAGGACAGCTTCGCAGCACTTATCGCTGAATCTGAAAAATGGACCATACAGGGATAAGTCCTGTAAAAAGAACTGAGAAAAGAAAATCCGGTTCGTATTGGATTGGGTACTTCCCGTTTCGCCTACTGACCAAAAGGCACACTTTTATCATTATCCTCATCTTATCTTATCTGTAGGCGAAACTGGAATTCCCGTTTGGCTATTCCCGTTTCGCTTACGCTCTCTTAAAGAAAGGGATATTTAGTGTCTGAGGGAATTTTCTTGCAACGATTCATTAAGGAGATTCAATGCTCTGTCGTGATTCGATATGATTCTAGCCGATATTATTTTGTCCCCATCCGGCCTTCGTAAATATTATTTTTATGTACAGTTCATTAAAAGTTTATTTTACAGAAAGAAAGCAAAAGCTGTATCGTGATTGGCTGTGCTACTGGGCGTAGTGGCCAATCCCAAAAGTGAAAGTTTCAGAAGCACAGGGAGCGGTGAATAGTGATTGTTAATTCATAAGTGAAGAGTGATGGTTCATTGAAGCAAAATGTTGGTGTTTCTAAGTACAAAATGTGGTGGAAAATTACTGTGTTGCGATGGCTTTTTATACCGTATTAATAGGCGAGACAAAGAATAGTCATATTGGAAATGCAGGCAAGGGTGCAAAGCAACAGTTGTTGTTATTGAGGAAGAGATAGTTTCAAAGTCGGGTATATATGGACATGGACCAGAAGAAACAAAAATTGAAGCAAGGACTTTGATCGACGATATGAAGAAGAAAGTGCGGGATAATCCTTTGGAAGCTGTTACAAAAGTTTATAGGTGTGTTACTTTTAATTAAGTGGTTAAATGTTAAAATAACTTGATTGCTTCAGTGGTTATGAAACCCTTGATCAATGAAACTTTCAACCATAAATATCATATAATAGGCCAAGGAGATTAATTGCCGTTCTCTATTTGGCTGTTTGTAGCATGTGAGATATGTGTGTCGCATGTGAGAGTTAAGTAAACTTACTGATGTTTGATTGATATGAGCATTGACGTTGTGATGTTTCACAACAGGAAACTAGTTACGTGATATAACACCTTTATTTCTCCATTTGGAGGGAAGTTCTTGCGAAAAGGAATTACAGCAAGAAGTAGCTGCCGCCCTCCCGATATTTGATGGAATTAAACACACGTACAACGAGCGAAGTAAGCACTGTCCACAACTTCCGCAGACACTTCATTACCTTGTTTTGGAAGTCAGATGGAAGGAGACTGAATGGGAAGGAGCTCCTTTCAATTGATGATGGTGTTGGGTCAGATCGCTTATTGGTAGGTCATGTGAATATTTCTATATGAAGTAGTTCATGTAATACAATGCCCGTTTTTCGGGGAAGTTTGAACTAGGATTTATACTGGCATTATAATTGTTTTTATTTGTAAAGTGTAGATGAACATAAATGTTTTGCAAAATATTATTTTAAGAGTTTTTTTTAACTAATTACAGTGTTGTTCCCTTTTTACAGGTTTTTGGAACCACAGACAATCTTAGAAAACTCGCGAGCGCGGAGGTGGTTTTCATGGATGGGACATTTCAAGCTGTTCCACGTCTGTTCAGCCAGTTGTATACTTCACATAGTAGGTACATGGGTCAGGTCTTCCCATTTATGTTCTGCTTGCTTACGAGCAGATAGAAGGAAAACTATTGCAGGCTGCTTCGTTTAGTTAAGGAAAAAGCAACAGAAAATGACTTTGACTTCAATCCGACTAAAATAATAATAGACTTTGAGCGGGCAACAATAGCAGCTATTCACGAAATTTTGCCAAATACCGTTGTCCGTGGGTGCTTTTTCCATTATGCACAATGTGTATGGAGGAAAGTTCAAGAGTTGGGATTGTCCACTCTGTATCGAGAAGATAAAGGTGTTAAGACATGGATTCGTCTCGCTGCAGCTATGCCACTTGTTTCTACTGACAATATTGAATATGTCTTTCTTCTGATGCAGGAAACTGCGCCGGAAGTACAAAACAAGACTGCTTTTTATGATTATATGGTAGATACTTGGATCGATGAGACAGGCGCCATATTCACGCCGTGAGTATTGCTTTCATATCTTCAAACTATGTGCATTTATTAATTTCTTCAGCACATAATCTTAGTTTGTATAACCAGTGATTGCCTCGATAAAGCAGACCAATGAGCATATAATTTTAACGTTTAGTCTGAAACTATGCAGGAGAAATATCATTCTTATAGTTTCTCTGCTCTACTTCTCTTTTGATGTAACATTTCTAATGTTCTACAGCAGTGTTTCCCAACCTTTTGCAGGCTGCGGACCCCTTGATTACTTACTAGTTTTCTTGCAAACCCCTGCTCCTACAACCAAGGAAAACATTATACATAGAGTATCAGTAGATATTTTTGCGTTATCTATAGCTTAAAAAAGATGTACAATTTCAATACATGAAAGTACAATTGAATACGCTTTGCTAACAATACTGCAATATGCCAATTAATAGTAATAATAGTAAAAACTATTGAGTTTGCTTACTATTTTTCAATGTGATGACTAGAGAAAAGGATTTTTTATCGGATTTTTCATATTCTCTATTTTTTATCGGAGAGCGAAAAACTTGAGATCTATACGTTTGGATAGGCATAGACTCCACTGTGCATGAGAAACAATTTCATATTTCATAATGTTTTGACCAAAACTTCATATTTTACCAAATTCTTCATATTTTTATGTTTTATTCCGAAATTGTCTTACTTACATGAAAATCTTAGTGGAAACGCCAAGGATTTGTTTACGGATTTATTTTATTTTCTCAGACTTTTCTATGCATTTCTAGAGAAAAATGCTGCCAAGGCGTGTTGCCTTGGGCTATACGGTAATTCTATGTTTATCTTCAGCGAGACAGCGATTGTTGAGGTTCAACACGTTGGGGAAGTTTGGCAGAGAGAAGGTTAGTGAATGGAATTTCTCTGTCTATCAGTTGCTGTGTGTCATTGTTTGTGGTTACTAGTGATTTGAGGGCTGGACGTGGAGCATTGGATGGTGATACCAAGATGCCAAAAGCTGGAATTCGAGATTGGTGCTCTGAATTTAAATGTTACCGTACAGATTGGAAAATAGTTTTGTGCACCTACTGTTCGAAAGAGGTTCGTATATTTTTACCCTTTCAAAATAAAAACTTTTCTACTATTCTAGTTATATACAGTATATCTTTGAAGAATGTTGCACTAAATGGTAAAAGTAAGTTTCTAACCATGGCGACTTTTTGAACATTTTGTAAGAACTTCGTAAGCTACGAGTGAATGCTGATGCATACCAAATTTTGTTTATGTATCACTAGCGGATTGGAAAATGGCTTTTGGGCAGCCATATTGGATACAACATGGCAACGTTTGGGGCATTTCGATCAAATAAATGTATTGCCATCGGTCGTACACACGTGTGTAAAATTTTTACTCAATCGGTCAACGGGAAGTAGGTGAGAATTTGAAAGATTTGATTAGAATTACTTTCGGGAGACCATATTGGATTCAAGATGGCTAATTTATGGACATTTTGCTCAAATAAATGTACTGTCATTGGAACTACATACATCTGCAAAATGTGAACTCAATATGTTAACGGGAAGATTGAGGATTTGATTACAAAATTTGATTGTTAGGGGAGCACGATAATAAAATCGTTTAATTAGTTGTGTAGCAATTTCAATTTTAGTAAACTTTCTAAAGTGCTGAATGCCTTCTTTGGAAATTTAATTAATTTATTCTTGCAACTTGATGTGCACGTCAAGAGATCATCTTACAAAATGTGACTGTACATTATATACGAAGGAAAATCTGTGACTAAATCAGTTTATTTTATTTGAAATTTGTAAAAAAAAAAAAAGTTCATATTTTGGCACTTTCAATTTCATATTTTCCTAAAATTTTATTCATAAAAATCCGTTCTCTAGTGATGGCTAGTTTTGCGTCTGTCAACATTTTCATATATAGCTAACCGTAACAGAAGATATTTACAGGCGCAGATCTGGTTGAATATCAAGTCTCTTTCCGTACTTATTTTTCATACAAACAAGTACAGAAAATGTTGACTCACACAAGTAGTCCCGAAAGACATCAGATGTGAAATTCCCTTTCTCGGAACATCAGGATATAAAGACCGTGGATAAATCCAAAAGTCTACAATTCCTAGTAAACACAAACTGGGAAATATCATCTTCAAGAAGCAATCGCAGGACAACTCAATAAGCTGGTCTTCATTTGGTGACAACTAATTTTTATTGTTTAGAAAGAAGATTCTTCATCCAATTGTTTTTCTCGTGGGGAACCGGAAGTTAATCTCTCAGCTGAGAATCCGAAGAAAGCAAATGCTCCTTCATGTTCCCAAATTTTCATTCGAAAGTTTTGTTTCACTTGCCGACAGAAAATCGTTCAGCTTGGGAAAGGAATCGTATTCCTTACTGTCGATTCGGAGAGCTCAACGTGAAGCTTGAAGTTCTTTAGTTTTGGTTCTAATTTTGTATCAACCAGAAAAAGTCTCACCTCATCACGACCTCGAATAAGCGAGTCAGGACTCTTCCACGAGATAGCCAGCTTACTTCAAAATGTAATGTTCGTGATCTCTTCCCGTCTCGTTACACAATGCAGTGAAATTATTTGAGTTAAGGGAGATTCTGGCGATGACTAAAGGACTGCAAGTGGTGGTGAGATTAAAGGTCTTCATGTTTCTGTCGTCAAATGCATGTCCCTCCTTTTAACTTCTCTTGAGCTTCAACAAAAGAGTTTGGATGAATCGCCACTCCACGACAAAACCGATAAAAAGAGTCGAAAAGCAATTAACAGAAATTCAGACTATTTCCTTGTTTTCAATTATGGTACACGGCCTACACAGGGCTTGCAAACCAATAAATTTTTGTACAGTTTATTTTTATTTAAAAAGTGGGTTTCTACTCGTAACAAGTACTACACAAAGACAACTAACCTCTCAGAAAATGTTGATACAAAAGCTCAAAAAATTAAGTTATAGCTGTTTTAAGAATATGAAACACAGGGGACTAAATGAGGTAATTGGTCTTTAACGTGCGTTTTGCGAGAAATTACCCTTCATCCACATTCCCCCTTTTTTCCCTGTACGCTTCATATCAGACCATTAAACGTTGTTCATTCACATTATTTACTGTATTGCTTTGGGTTTGTTGAGTTCGATTTTAACTTGGCTTTCGTGGTCTTTATAAAAGGAAATCTCTATAATATAAATATCGGAAAGTAAATTCTCGTTACATGACAAAGTATTGCGGGCTCCTTACATGCTTGTAACGGACCCCTGGGGGTCCGATGACCCCAGGTTGGGAAACACTGTTCTACAGAAATTGGCATGAATATTATTTAAGAATTAGCTTTTTACTTGACGTGCATCCTAAGTTAGTCAGTCTTTTCTATGTTTTCCACTAAACTATAATATCTATAATTATTTATAATATTCTTTTTTATTCCTTTTCTAGTGATTTATGGAACCACTATGATTCTTTAGAGGATAGAACCAACAATGTCGTGGAGTCATGGCATGCAAAGTTAAACAGAAGATTAACTAAGGAGCATCCAAATATATTCATTCTTCTAGAATTACTCCAACAAGAGCAAGCTGAGAATGAAACCTCGATGCAGTTTCTAGAAGTTGGGAAGAAACCAAGAGCAAAAAAGTTAAAGTATAGGGGCGTTGATGAAGGCACCAGCAACTTAAAATCTAGATTCCGTTCAGGGCACATAGATTTAATTCATTATGTAGATGCAGTTTCATATTACTTACATTTGGAAGATTAAAGTTTCAAGCGGGAGGATACGATAAATATAACTTCACTTGTAAACATTGTATATAATAAACAGGGACAATGAGTGACATTGTAGCCTAAATTATAAAGGCTATGTAATAGATATACGTTTATTTTGAAATATATGTGTGGCCATATTATAGGAATACTGAAAATTGTTTTTCTTTGCTACGAGTGTACCCGTCTCTCTCTCTCTCCTTTCCCTTCTTTTGTTTACATTTTTCACATTTGTGATTGGCCACTATGCCCAGTAGAACAGCCAATCACGATACAGCTTTTGCTTTCTTCCTGTAAAATAAACTTTTAATGAACTGTACATACAAATAATATTTTCGAAGGCCGCGGGGAGGGGGGAATTCATATCGGCTAGAATCATATCGAATCACGGCAGAGCTTTGAATCTAATTAATGAATCATTGCAAGAAAATTCCCTCAGACACTAAATATCTTCTTTAAGAGAGTATAGGCGAAACGGGAATAGGCAAAACGGGAATTCCCGTTTCGCCTACATTTAAGATGAGATGAAGATAATAATATAAATGTGCCTTTTGGTCAGTAGGCGAAACGGGAAGCCCCGATTGGATTAGACTGGAAATGAACGATCGAGATTAACTGTACCTTCTGCTCCCACGCTTAATAAATTATTTTTTTTTAATGGCACCGATCTACTCTTTCTTCACGCGGCACTTATTTGAGATACCCTGTTGTGTTTAGTACTCTGTTGGCACGGGCGCTGCTTGACAGTGGCTCTTTTGTGGCAAACGGTGTTAGGACCAACGGTATTTTGGCACTTTTCTGGCTACGGTGTTCAGTCTTATAATCACCGTGACTACCGCTCCAAACAGTGCTAATCTCTAATAATGCCCGGTAGTAATTTGTAATAATTGCACCCCCAAATATCGCACGCCCTGGACCTATTTATAAATCCATGCCTGACTGTGTGGTGGTAAGTGGAAGAAACCTCGAACGTTTAATTCGGAAACTTAAAACGTCGCTAACGGTTTTTAAATTTATAGAATATGTCTGTTTAAAACTCGACATATCACAAAGTATTCAGTGAATTTCCAAACAAATAGAACTTTTATAAATAGAATCAACGAGGTCGGAGCTTTCAAATAATGTATCAGTTGAGCCATGTTGCTATTTATGAAAAATGAAAATTTTGCCACTAGACCGCAAAGAATGGAGGCAACCTGCATAAAATAATTTGCCATAATTATTAGTCCCCCTCAAAACTAAAGTTGATGTGTTTCGGGATTATTTAAACTACTAGGTTAGCATATTACCGACTCGACTAATAATAATGATGATAATAATGAAATTGATGTAAGTAAGATGTGGGAGGCAATTCGTGAAACAATTAAGAGCGCAGCGAAGGAACGCGTAGGTGAAAAGAAACAACAGAAAAACAAACCTTGGTTTGATGAAGAATGCATTAAACTTCATGAGGAACGAAAACAAGCAAGGCAAATGATTCTATCAAAAGGGACAAGTTATACAGTATCCTGATACGATTTGGAATTCCGAAAAAATTGGTTCAACTAGTGAAGATGTGTCTCAGCGACCCCATAAGCAGAGTACGGATAGGTACTCATATGTCAGATAGTTTCAAGATTCGTAACGGATTGAAACAAGGCGATGCCTTGTCACCACTACTGTTTAACTTCGCGTTAGAATATGCGATTTTAAAAATTAAAGGGGACAAAAAGGGACTATCATTGAATGGTTTGAATCAACTGTTTGTATACGCGGATGATGTAGATTTAATAGGGGACGATATAGATGCACTATAAAGCAACACCGATGTCTTAGTAGAAGCGTGCGATGAGATAGGTCTACAGGTAAACATAGATAAAACAAAATACATGATAACAAGCCGAAGCACAGGGAATGAAGGAATTAAAAACATAAGAATTAGGGATGAGGTCATAGAGAAAGTAAACAAATTTAAATACTTGGGAGCATACGTAACAAGAAAAAATGAGGTCACGGAAGAAATAAAAAGTCGCTTAGTATCGGGGAACGCATGTTTCTTTTCAGTCCAAAAACTTCTAACTTCGCGATTAATATCAAGGAAATTGAAATTAAAAATATACAGAACGGTTATTCTGCCGGTAATACTTTACGGTTGCGAAAGTTGGAGTACGACCCTAGCAGATGAACATAAATTACGTGTATTTGAAAATAAGGTTTTGAGAAAGATATATGGGCCGAAACGGGACGAGATGACTGGAGAGTGGAGGAGACTGCATAATGAAGAACTCCACGGACTGTACGATTCACCAGATGTTGTAAAAATAATGAAATCGAGACGACTAAGGTGGGCAGGGCATGTAGCTCGGATGGGGGAAAAACGAAGATTATATTC